>WNWK01000032.1:605000-780000 GCA_009830355.1 Cherax destructor
ATACTTGTTAAGGATTGTGCTCTTCAGTGTCTTTCTTGAGAGTTTTCTTCAGACACCAAGTTATTCGAAGACAATGTGCAGAGCAAATCTGTGTTTTGCATACGTTTCTTCTTAAGTAGAGATCCGTCAATTCATTGACTTAATCAAGTTTTACTTATAGGGAAACGGAGTATGTAATTACTGGTTTACTCTGCACAGTGTCCTTTACCATATTTCTGGGCAGTTCTTGCCATCCAACACAAATTGTTGGGAAAAGAGACAAATGCAATATAATGTGATCCTTAATTGACAACATTTCGCTAACGCAGTGGGCGTTCATCAAGTCAGACATTCTATCGTGATGGTATTTTATACCATTTAATGCCATAAACTGCTTGAAGTGAGAATTTCAACATGTGGACGAACTAGCGGCGTTATAGACGGCCTTCAGATCAAGTGTCTTGGCTTCAGTGAGCAGCTCTAGATACAAGGATCTGAAGGTGTCCTTGATTTCGACAAAAGTTGATTGCCTCCCATTTCCTAGGAGGTGTATGATTTCCAAAGGATGACTTCCAGCTGGCTGAAGTACTCGCTCTGGCCTCTTGAAACTGAGAAAATTATTTGGCGAAATTAATGCTGAAGGAAATATACTAATAAGTAAATAGGTACTTCTCTCTCTCTCCTCATACATGTAAGGATAAGCTCCTACCGTGGGAATAGTACGTAGAACACACAAGGTGAGGATGTAGTGGTCGCTCACTCCATACACGGGTTGAGTGTAAATATGACACATTCCCTCAAGTACACACCAGCACCATTTGAGCTGCACAGAACAAGGCGGCGGCAACAGAAAGAACAGCAGCAGCAGCACAAACAGCAGCAGCAGCACAAGCAGAAGCAGCAGCACAAGCAGCAGCAGCAAGCACTTGCAACTGCAGTAGCAGCAACACACAACCCTTAATACGAAGCCAGGCGCTAGATTAACCCGACACTGACATGAAACATAATAGAACTCTGGGTTACAATCAGCTTACATCGCAAAATTCAGTTCAGAATAGACAGTTATCTTCCCTCCCACAGAGATAACCGGGCAGGGGTTTGGGAAGCGAACTCAACCCAAAGCAAGGTATTCACGCTTCCAAAGTTCACATTAGCATACATTGTTTGAATTGTGTTAAGAAGATTCTCTCCTGTTCACTGGATCACTCATTCCAGGCACACCAAAAAAAGCACAAACATGTATTTCAAACAATGTTGCTCACTTCGTATCGTTACTACGTACGTAATTATATGTCTACCTACCTGATGATGGTTCCGAGGGTCATCGCCTCTTCTGCCCTGTCTCAGACCAGGTCTTCTTATTGTTAGTCTGGTGTGTCAGGCTGTTAGTACTTGCATCATGCAGTCCAATGTAGGCACCACAACTCGCCTGATCAAATACTGTTTGCAAGAACATGTTGAAGTTTCTCTTGAAGGGTGTTGAAGAATGATAGACACTACGTATATTAAATTACTGTTTAATGTAAATGTAACTTTACTCTTCAATGGGGCTATTTTGCAACGTCTGAAATTTGGTTTTGAAACTAGTCTCTTCAATATTTTCCAATTAAAAATTATGAAATATCTTTCTTGTCTGCATTCTACGGCATATCTTTTGAGGGATTTTACGCTCTCCCAGTGCTGGGATTGAAGTATTTGAGTAAATATTCTCTGCACATTCCCCAGATCTTAAATGAGTTATAAGTGGGCAGGTATGTGAATACACGCAAATATGAATCTATTGAGACACTTAAAAGCAGAACAGTAACTTAAATGACTACGTTTCGCTCACGCAGGGGCTTTTTTCATGTCAATAGAGAATACATGGAAGCAGAGCATATAAAACATTAAAATCCAGTAATAATGAGGTTTAAGAGAGTAGGTTATTTGAGCTTGCTGATGCTGGTCTATTGTGTAGCGTTCCGTCTTCATGTGGTTGTAAAGAAGTGTATCAACGAATTTTTTATTTGGAAACTGTCTTGGTTTGGAGCAATATTGACTAGGCTGATTAATGAAGATTCTAAAAAAAATTCTTATGTACATCTCCTTTCGGTGAATGATTAGTGTGTTGTAAGTGTTGGGTGTCCTGACCCCTTCCCATTGTAAAGGATCAGGACACGGGTTCTCACGATTCTCAGAAACCGGCTTGGCTACAGCACGAACCCTCGTCCGGTGACCACCCATGTATGCGACCATTAAGTCATCAGTACCAGTCTAGAGGAAATGCACTACAACGTCAAGATGATAGTCCATCTACGGATCTCCTCCGGTGCCGTCTCATCGACACTCTGCTTCCTTACCTGATGCCTTTCCACGTCACGATATAATGAAACATTAATCGAATTGGCAACAATTTCATTAACTTCTCTATAAAAATATAACTTTAGTTCCGATCTCTCCGAATCAGCGTTAATTAGGTAATAAGTGAAAGAGAAAATTCATTTTAACCCATGTAAATATGTCCTTAATATCTATGGAGCAGATTTCTACAACCTTGATAGCATCTCACACAAGGTCCGCACTACTCAGGGGGCCCATAAGTATAATTAGAGAGCAGTATATATGTATGTATATATATATATATATATATATATATATATATATATATATATATATATATATATATATTAGAAAAGGTATAGAAATTTTCACGATGAAACAGCACATAGTTAGACCCCTCCCAAACAAGAGCTAGACTAGACCTGTTGTGATGCATATGTAGGGCAGGGCCGCGGATAGCAACAGCTTAGCTGATCTGGCGGTTTACAGGTTCTGAGAGGAGAACACTCTTAATAGGTGGCATATAACCTCGTTGTCGTCACGACTACATCAAAATGTTTAACCTTGAGTTGCAAAAACAACGAGGTAGAGGAGCACTGCTGTGAGAATATTAACCTATGCTTTGCAGGTCCTGCTTATTGACTAAATGATTATTTTTGTGTGTGTGTATTTTTACTTTCATGTTTTAATGTTAACAGCAATATTATTTTTGAGCTAATTGGAAAAAGAGACCGTAAACAATATTTTTTTAACTTTTGACTTTATTAAAATCACGTTGTTCGGTGGTCATTTGTAGCAAATAATGAGTTAACGGCAATGAACTGTATAAAATGAGAGTTGTATAATGTGGCTCTTCAACGTGGGAGGGAAGTGGGTGGGTGCCATGGTGCTGGTGAACGACTTGTTATTCAAGGAATTTGAGCCTAGGATCAAACCTGATTACCTCCCATTTCCCAAAGCGCTCTATGACCCCAGATTTTAGATTTTGCCACCGAAGTGGCTAGTTTATTGTGCACCCCATATCCATCCTGTGGACGGTAGCGCAAGAGCATATGAATACACAAAAGGCCTAGGCACTAGGCCTCAAAGGGGTTAACAATTGTACATTTGGGTTTATATCTACATTTCAATTATCTGTTACAAGCAAATTTAGGACATTTGCTTAGTACAACTGGCATTTTATTTCATGAATAAGATATCTTGACATGTCACATAGGTTATTATACTGTCTATCTCTATATTCCTCAATAAGTGGACAATTAAGCACATAGTGCTCAAGACAGTGACCATATGCCTGATCACATAATTTGCATTTAGTTTGATCATCATCTGTGTCTCCCAAACTGTCAGAAATACTTGTAGCCAAGCCTAAGCCTGGCCACTACAACATCAGTCAGTCTGTTCACATTGCAAGTTGCTCCACAAACTCTATGACCCCAGTGAGCTTAGCGTGAGCTTAGCGCTTCCCTTTGACGATGATAAGAATAATAATTATAATGTAAAAGGCTACATAATGTAAACACGGTCAGATGACCAAAGGCTCCAGCTCTGGGTCATCATATGACTAAGACCCGCGTCACGAAACACTTGTCCTGTTTCCTGACAAACCTTACTTACCTACACACCGGATGCTCACTTTAGTTGCCTTAGCTGCTCATACATTTTTATAATATTGAAAAAAAAAAAAAATATAATATTTCAGAATACTCATCTTTTGAGCTTTCAGCTCTCTAAGCAAATTGTCCTCTAAATAGAAAGTTATTTTTCGTACGCATTGCTTTGATTTCTTGTCGAGCTCAGCTTCTAAAAACATGTAGCATTTGCTATCCTAAGTTTTGTCTAGGTGAACGTTATTTAACCCACACACACGGGACCGGGAGCTTTGATTCGGCCCCTGGAACCACATATAGGTGAGTAAACATATACGCACACGTAAAGTTAACCGATAATACCAATATAACAAATAGACGGTTTACGTTTGACAACGTTTTCGCTCTGTGTAAAGCTTTATCAAGTCATCGTATTACTTGATAAAGTTCCATACAGAGCGAAACGGGATCTCAATACAAGCTTCTTCTGTAACTTGTGTCTTTTTTCACCATAGTTGGAAATACATCATTAGGATCTAGCACTGAACACACTGTGGTTCCTCAAAACGTTACAATTCACACGAAAGCAATTTAAATACATTTAGGAGGATGGAATATATCAACACCATCAACAGCTGCACCAAGTCTTCAACTGCCCATTATTATGCTTCAAGATGGTGACCTGCAGCAAGCAAACGTGACTCCTCCATAGCAATGAATTTTTTTCAATTTTCACAACACAAGCTCATTGTTCAACCCAATAATACTGAAAATAAGAAACAAATAATCTGCTGATAAATCTATTTTAAAGTGCCTTTTGTCGTCTGTTCGAACACATTTCAATCTGCTGATCATAGTTCCAGTTACCGTCATTGCTTGGCACACACGTCAACCTTGTGGATTGTACACTTAAGTTTGTGGGAAGTCTACTTGACCGTGTTAGAGGTATACGTTATCGTGGGAAGTATAAAGATGGAGGTCCACGTCATTATGTGGGAGGTCTCCTTCACTGTGTGGGCGTCATGCCGTTCTTGAAAAGCGTTTGTCAGTTAATTTCTTAGCGCTTTAACCTTGTACTTAACCGAAACTATGACATATTAATATATAGTTAACAGTAGCCAAACTACATCAGCGGGAGGGTATCACCTGGCAGCGGGGAATGCGCCTCTGATGCTTAATGCATTAATAACACTACGCTTGCTACGTACGGAAGTGCTCGGTGGTTATAAACATTTTTATCAAGAGTTATTGGTCAGAGTCAGGGCATCCACTACCCTGGAAGAGTTACAACGAGAGGTGATCCTTGCGGAACACCATGCTTCACTCCCATTCGGATGCCTCATCTCTTACCGTTAATCTCTGCCTTCTGCCACTGAGGTCTTCCTTGACCCACTGGAGCTCGTCACATTCTCCAGTGTTGTGGAAGATTCCTAATCGTGAGACATCTTTCAACTTTTTTTTTTAGCGTTCGCGAGAAAACTCACGCTTAAGATATTACAACATTCCCTGCACTGTTTGACTTAAGCCGCGTATACTTCGTTATTTTCAGGTAAGTGTATATTAATGCAATTCAGTATACATTATTTAAATCTAACCTAACCTAGAATATCAAAAAAATAAAATTTCTGAAATATTTAGATCGAAAAGAAATAAAGGGCATTTCATCAAACATTGCATGTACGAATTGGAGAGCAGGTTGCACCTGCATCTTGCGCTTTGCAGGACACATTAACGCATTACCGACAAGAATGAAGATCCAGACACGAGCTACAGATTAAGCTTTCTCGTGGAACAGCGTGGCGCTCTATTAACCCGAACTCTGAAAGCGCTCTACTACGGAATACAGACGCAATAAAAGCTCGTCGTGGTGCCTTGTCTTCACTCCTGGTGGTATAACCCGCTCTGAAACACGCTGAAAAATAAGGTCACCACGAGTTATTTAATCCCCAAACCACTTTTTTTTTTTCCTTTACAAGTATATTTGCAGTTTTAAACTGTAGCACCGGATGATGAAGGCAAGCAGTTTCATTCTGGGGAAGGGAAGACAAGCAGGTTCAATCTGGGGAAGGGAAGACAAGCAGGTTAAATATGGGGAAGGGAAGACAAGCAGGTTCAATCTGGGAAAGGGAAGACAAGCAGGTTCAATATGGGGAAGGGAAGACAAGCATGTTCAATCTGGGAAAGGGAAGGCAAGCAGGTTAAGTCTGAGGAAGGGAAGACAAGCAGGTTCAATCTGGGGAAGGGAAGGCAAGCAGGTTAAATCTGAGGTAGGGAAGCCAAGCAGGTTCAATCTGGGGAAGGGAAGGCAAGCAGGTTACATCTGGGAAAGGGAAGACAAGCAGGTTCAATCTGAAGAAGGGAAGGCAAGCAGGTTACATCTGGGAAAGGGAATGCAAGCAGGTTACATCTGAGGAAGGAAAGGCAAGCAGGTTACATCTGAGGAAGGGAAGGCAAGCAGGTTACATCTGGGGAAGGGAAGACAAGCAGGTTCAATCTGAAGAAGGGAAGGCAAGCAGGTTACATCCGAGGAAGGGAAGGTAAGCAGGTTCAATCTGAGGAAGGGAAGGCAAGAAGGTTCAATCCCAGGAAGGGTTGCTTGAGTCCTCGTATAAAGACTCCTTCACCTACATCAATGTAATGTACCTTATACTGCATTCATGTGTATTATTTTTATTTCCTTCGTCTTTGAATTTCATACTTCTCTCCAAGGTTAGTTTTCTCTCGGAAACTTATTTTTTTCATGATTTATTTTATATTTTATATTATATATTAGCAAACCGGCCGTTTCCCACCGAGGCAGAGTGGCAGTTTACATAATTCACAAATGATTTTTTTTAATATTCCTACTCTTGTGACCCAATAATAAATTGGGCTGTCCTTAGGAAGTCCCTCTTCCTCTCGAGGATTTGGAGGTTTGATGATGTCTCTTGTGTGGGTTGAACCGTTGAGGTAGATGGGTCTGGGGTTATGGGCTACGGGTATACCTTTATTGGTTTCCACAGCAACCGAGACACTATATTCACGGGGAAGCGCTAAACCCATAGGGGTTAATTAGCGCCTGGGGAATTGAATGGTTATCAAGTATGATCCAAGGAGAGGGGTAGCTCTAATCTCTTGGATCAAGAGTCCACAACGGATAGTACCTCTTAGTGTCTTAAGGTATACAGTGCTAAGAAATTGACGCTGGACACTTCGTAAGAAATCTATCCTAGTAAAATAGGGATATCGGCACTGTAGGTAACCGATAGTGTGGGTGCCACAACACCCACACCAGCAGCTGCTGTCGTGGGTGCCACAACACCCACCCTAGCAGCTGCTGACGTGAGTGTCACAACACCCACCCTAGTAGCTGCTGTCGTGGGTGCCACAACACCCACCCTAGTAGCTGCTGTCGTGGGTGCCACAACACCCACCCTAGCAGCTGCTGTCGTGGGTGCCACAACACCCACACCAGTAACTGCTGTCGTGAGTGCCACAACACCCACCCTAGCAGCTGCTGTCGTGGGTGCCACAACACCCACACCAGTAACTGCTGTCGTGAGTGCCACAACACCCACCCTAGTAGCTGCTGTCGTGGGTGCCACAACACCCACACCAGTAGCTACTGTCGTGGGTGCCACAACACCCATCCCAGCAGCTGCTGTCGTGGGTGCCACAACACCTACCCCAACAGCTGCTGTCGTGGGTGCCACAACACCCACCCCAGCAGCTGCTGTCGTGGGTGCCACAACACCTACCCTAGCAGCTGCTGTCGTGGGTGCCACAACACCCACCCCAGCAGCTGCTGTCGTGGGTGCCACAACACCCACCCCAGCAGCTGCTGCCTCAGTTCCTCCCACCCTTCACGTGTCCTGGAGCTGTGCAGGGAAAACGAGAAAGTTAAGAACAATGATGATAAACTTTATCCCAAACATAAACCCGGCAGTCCAAGGCAAAACGTCTCGCCATTCCTCGCTATGTACATATCTTCATAATCGTATGCAATTCCGGTAAATTGATGAATAAGACGTTTCGGAAATAAAGACAATAAGTGTTTTTCAAGTCTTATTCATCCACAACATATAAGTTAACGTCTGTTCTCGTGAAAACGTCTGTTGGTCCAGCTAATTAGACAAGCTTTACATTGGGCTTACACGTGATTACCTCATATTTTCTAGGCGTTGTATGACCCCCTACGGGAGTAACACTTTCCTATCAGTAATAATAATGAAATAATAATAATTATTATTACATAAAATAAAAACTAGAAAATCCTTAACTAGGAACAGCATCATAAGACTTGTATCATGTTAATTGACAGTCCTGTCACGGTTCAACTTCAAAGTCCCTTCAAGAAGGGGTGGATTGATGCTGGTGATAAACAAAAAATAAACTTTTGATCGGAGTAAATGGAGCTTCCCTTCGTTTGATCGGATGAAATCGTTACTCCATCACCACCGTCACCCTTAACAATCCTCAAGTGTTACATGGCCACCTCTGATTGAGGTGCTGAGTGGTGTGTTGTAGTTTAATGCTCTACTCTTTTTCAGCTTTATGCTCTACTTGCTCTCTTGTGTGGCAACTATATGCTCAACTGAATGTTGCAAATTTGTTAAGATTTACTGTGTATTACATTCTCGGTTGTGTGTTAGAAGTTTATGCTCGCTTGTGTGTTGGAACTTCATGTTTGGCTGTGTTGGAACTTCATGTTCGGCTGTGTAGTGAAACCTTGCTTTTTTTCTGCCTAAATTCCTCACTAGTGAACCGCAGAGGACCATCCCGGATGTAGGCATTTATATGTTCTGTATATGACTCGACGACCTTGACAGCCAGCAATGTCAACCTCCCTGTGTCATGCATCACATACCTGTCACTTACCTCACATACGTACTTTCTTCTCACCAATTTCAGCACCAATCGACGCTCACTGACCTTCTGGACCTTCGGGAGGACACGTTATGTAGTATTTCCGGTCAGTTCTCTACGAGTTCGTTGTTCTCCACCCAGTGTTCTGACGCAATCTCTCCCTAGAACCCGTTGTTATGAAAGAACGTTATTTATCTTGTGTATGTATTTAAACACATCCTTTCTGTGGTTCGTGTTTCTGGTAGTATATCTGAAGCACATGCAATCGTTAAAGCATCATTGCTTATGTTTTGTTCTGTTATAACTGTAAAGTAGAAATAATTTGGGTAAACCATACCTAATCTACAAAAGTGGGCGAAGAGTAAACGGTGTATACGAATATGCATATACTGTAAGACTAGCGTTATCACTAAGGGCCGGACGCCCTTAGGATTGCCTTTCTAGACACTGTCCGTAGTACTAAGGCAAATGTTGTATACTTTTTTGTAACGTAGGTTAACCATTTATTACCATTATATTAATAGCAATGCAACAATACACAGAGGCGAAACTAGATCATGATGCTCTAGCAGACGATAAGGAACCATTGAGGAAGCATAAACCTACGAAATCATAGGTCACAATTTCAATCCCTATGAGGAACCCGTCATCCTTGATCATACACCAACTGAGCCCCCGTGCACCTGTTTTCAACCTCAAGAACAGTCTCTTCCTGTACATCCTATTAATCTCTTTCGGAGTATTTTATGTACGTAGTTGTCATGTACCCCTGGTACTTCTGTCTTCTAATGTCATCAGGTATAGCTCCTTTAGTCTCTCTTCCTATCATGATGCATAATTTGGAAGCTCCAACTGTTGCAGTAAACACTATCTCCTCTTTTGTAGATTCTTTGTGCTGAGCAAACCTTCATTTAGAGTACTTTTCTCTCTAAATAGAGCTTGAACATAAAGCTCTGTTTACAACGAATCACAGTGTATAAGTAAAGGTTTCCTTTACTTATACTCCTTTACTTATACTGAGTAGTAGGTACTTGTTGTGCCTCCAAGTGTCTTTCTACCATATTTATCTGTACGTCTTGCCTCTTATATAATACATTCTCTTGCAGTCCTTGTCAACCATCTACCACTTTGTAAACAAACTTATTTTAATGTCCTGTGCACCTGTTTATTGTAATTTAAAACTGTGGCTTATTGTTGACCATGTCGTTGTGGATAAACACTCTTGTGTATAATTCAGGAGAGTGTAAAGGGGAGACAGATCCTCTCATTGTACGTCTTTCAAGACAGTGAAGATTAAATGTTCTCAGTCTGTCTTCATGTGGAAGATTCCTTACACAGTAATGTTATTATATATGTTTTTACCTTTAAATGCTTCAAGCTGACAATTATTGAAAGAGAGGTCATCCATCACGGATAATGAGAGACCCATCCGAAACCAAGGGAAGGGGATGGGTTTCGTTACTCGTGGCAAAAAGTTTTCTCCTAATAAATAAGTAGCATGAAATGGTTATAATCATACCTATAAATTTTAAAGGGGTGGACCGGTAAGCCAGCAGAAGAGCTCGATCAGATGACCAAAAGAACCAGTGGCTGGTCATCATATGACTAAGATCCGCGTCAGGAAACACTTGTTCTCTTTCCTGACAAATCTTACCAGTAACGGCTTGATAAGGCTCCTGGAGAGCGAAACGTTGCCACAATAAAATGTCACATTAATTGCACTTGTGTCCTTTTACTTAACAAATCTTACCTAACCTAATCCTAATAAATGTTCTGAACGGCACGTATCAACCCGCTTGTTGTCGGCATCTTCACACCCTTTACACCAATGTTACTGGTTTTCTATCTGATTTTTTTTCACACAAGATTATGGATCTCTAAATGGTTTACGTGTGTCTTCTGTTTTTTTTTTAATAAGTCATTTCCAGAGCTCAGTTTTTTCTTCGAAGTTTACAACTTTTATCACTGGTATCGATTTTGTTGGACGCCTCTGAACTTATTTCTCACTTGGCTTGGAATCCAGCAGTCTTTTGTTTAATCATACTTGCATTCTTTCCTCTGTCCCTCTCTCAGGACCCATAAAGAGATGTTATCCGGCCCCATCGCCTTTGAGGTATCTAGCTCACTCAGCAGCCTCTTCACTTCTTCCTCGGTTTCATGTATTGTGTCCCAACACTTGTGATCTCCCCTCCTTCCTTCCTCAGCCTGATTACCTGGTCCTTGACTGTGTGTGTGTGTGTGTGTGTGTGTGTGTGTACTCACCTATTTGTACTCACCTATTTCTGGTTGCAGGGGTCGAGTCATAGCTCCTGGCCCCGCCTCTTCACTGATTGCTACTAGGTCATCTCTCTCTCCCTGCTCCATGAGCTTTATCAAACCTCGTCTTAAAACTATGTATGGTTCCTGCCTCCACTACGTCACTTTCTAGGCTATTCCACTTCCTGACAACTCTATGACTGAAGAAATACTTCTTAACATCCCTTTGACTCATAGGAGTCTTCAACTTCCAACTGTGACCCCTTGTTTCTGTGTCCCCTCTCTGGAGCATCTTGTCTCTGTCCACCTTTTCTATTCCTCGCAGTATTTTATATGTCGTTATCATGTTTCCCTAACTCTCCTGTCCTCTAGTGTCGTCAGGCCGATTTCCCTTAACCTTTCTTCGTAGGACAATCCCCTTAGCTCTTGTTGCAAACCTTTGCACTTTCTCTAATTTCTTGACGTGCTTGACCAGGTGTGGGTTCCAAACTGGTGCTGCATACTTCAGTATGGGCCTGACGTATATGGTGTACAGAGTCTTGAACGATTCCTTAGTGAGGTATTGGAACGCTATACTTAAGTTTGCCAGACGCCCGTATGTTGCAGCAGTTATCTGATTGATGTGTGCCTCAGGAGATGTGCTCGGTATTATACTCACCCCAAGATCTTTTTCCTTGAGTGAGGTTTGCAGTTTTTGGCCACCTAGACTATACTCTGTCTGCGGTCTTCTTTGCCCTTCCCCGATCTTCATGACTTTACATTTGGCAGGGTTAAATTCAAGGAGCCAGTTACTGGACCAGGCTTGTAGCCTGTCCAGGTCTCTTTGTAGTCCTACATGATCCTCGACTGATTTAATTCTTCTCATTAACTTCATATCATCTGCAAACAGGGACACTTCTGAGTCTATCCCTTCCATTATGTCATTCACATATACCAAAAACAGTACAGGTCCTAGGACTGTAAAGATTTTTACTCACCGATTTTTATTTGAGGGGTTCGGGCTGTCTCCTATGCCTCGTTGACAGACATAATCGATTTCTGACCCTTCAGCCGTATCATACCTAATATTAAAAGAGTAACAGCTTGTCATGGGGTGCAAGATTTACTGAATGAATTTACCATTCTAGAGGGAAAGAGCGGCACCATTATGATGTATTTAGTATAATTATCTGGTTCTTCTGAATTCTCAGATGACACGTCCTTGAAATGAGATTCCTTGATGCGATCTTGTCCTTGATCCAAGGAACTGGAGCTACATCAAATGCGATTTGTTACCTTTCACTATTTTTGACCAGTGCGCGTTTAGCAATGCCCTGTGAATATTATGAGAATAATCAAGTAACGCTATTGTACATCTTGGATAATAACAAATGTACCACTTTCCTAATTAGTCCTCACTTTTAATTTACCCTGCCAGTAGTCACTCCAGGTCATACGTCCTCCCAGACAGCAGGTAGGCTGGCTGATCATGTTCTCCAGACTGACAGCTGATAAATGACTTAATTAGGGACGCCTTTCAAAAATTGGATCTTTCATCAACACCTTTTGGCTAGTTCTTGATTGGTAGGTAAATTAAGTTTAAAGCTTATGGATTACAGATAGGGCATTTAAGGCTGCACGTCACCTGTTCGCTAACAGTCTAGTATACTTCATTCCATTAAATAGGGATTAAAATAAATTTTCGGTGCGTGTGTGTGAATATATATATATATATATATATATATATATATATATATATATATATATATATATATATATATATATATATATATATATATATATATATATAGGTAAAACTTGCGATTTTGGCTTAAATAGCAACGCTCTTCTTGTCGAACAAGGCAAGCGAAAATTTGTGTATGCAATAATTTTTCAAAAATCTTTCTGAACCTAACGAAACAAATATATTTCATTGTGTTTGTTTATTATTAAATTATTGTAAACTTATCTAAAATATATTTAGTTGGATTAGGCTAAATTAAATTGCGCTTGTTATAATAAGGTTAGGTAAGTTTCCTAAGATTCTTTTGGTACAAAATTATTAATTTTTATATTAACAAAAATGAAAAAAAAATATATCCTTAAACGAAGAAGAGAAAATTTTAGAAAGGACTTAATTTCTTGCTAATTGACCAGTTTTACCTATTCGGCACGACATATTTTTATTATTATTATTATTATTATTATTTAAGAGGACACACAAAACCGAAAGGTTGTACATAAATTAAACCTTTGGGGAAAACAGGAAGGGAAAATTATCTTCTATTTTGTGGATAAGTGACTGCTCACCATCAACCTACGAAACACACACAGACACACACATACATACATACATACATACACACATACCCAGTACTTCATTTTCTCCAGTTTCCGACAGCCTGAATAACTAGTACTTTTTCTTTTTCTTATATTAGAAGAATTTTTTTGTATATTTTTCCTGTATGGTTTTCTGCCTTTTGAATAGCACGAGTGGGAGTCCCGTGAAAACGAAAGTCTGTGCCAAACTCACACACTTTCTCCCTCGTTTTCATTTGACTTCCTCTCTTAAATGTCGACTTTAATCAGAATTTCTTTCAGCTTTTTCTCCTGCGAGATTCGGGGATCTTGGCGCTGGGAGTGAGAGCCCAGGGGATCTGAGACTTTTTGGTCTGTGACGTGTGGATCTGAGATCTGAGGGGTCTGAGACCTGGGGATCTCAAACCTGGAAGGATTCAGTGATCACGAGATTCAGCCTCGTCACTGGGTTATTAAAATTATTGATCAGAAGTGTTCTAGTGCTTCATGTTATGTTAGCGTTATATAGATGAGGCAATGAGGATAATTGTTCATGTGAGACCCATCCTTTGGAGAAATAAGGAGTCGAGTACTGTAGTGTGGTGGCGTAATGTAGTCTGGGGCGGATCTACTTCGAAACTAATAAAGCTTAAGACTCAGGGCCTCTAATCCCGATGGGGCCCCAGAAGCGAGTTTAGTCCACATTACTTAAATTTTTTGGGTCTACTGTATGAGAAGTTTTTTTTTTTTAAATAATAATATTAATAATATAGTATAATTCAGTACAAAGTAACAGTTAAAATAAAAATTAAAAGGTTATTAAATTCGCATGTAGGCTAGCCGTTGCTGGTTGCGAAGGGGCCCTATTACAGTTCAAACTTCAGGGCCCCCAAAATGTAGGTCCTCCACTGAATGTAGTGGTGCAGTGTTATGGTATGTGATGATGTAATGTGGTGGTCTGTGTAGGGAGGTAGAACCTTATAAACTAATTAATTAGCAATACACTTCCTGTCAAACCAAGAGCACACTCGACAGAGTTGATACGTGTTGAGAGGCAGACGCAACAAGTGTGACTCAGCGCGATAACCAACAACTGCCTTCCTAGTGTTGTAACGAGTGTGAGGCGGATCACGGGGAGGAAAAAAATTGGAAGGTCGGAGGTGGATATAAGCCGGCACAGAACGTTGCACAAGCACTTCACGTAGAGTGAGTCTTCAAGTTAGACCTGCAAGAGTTCGCGCTCTCCAACCATCACAACAGATCAAGCGAGTGTGTAACTACTGGTTGATTTCTCTCTCTCTCTCTCTCTCTCTCTCTCTCTCTCTCTCTCTCTCTCTCTCTCTCTCTCTCTCTCTCTCTCTCCATCGTAGTTCACGCTAGTTATTGTAACCCATCACAAGAATATGGCTGAAGGAAGTAGAAAGATTTCCTGTCAGCAGATCTGCTTTCAATATTGATAAGACTCCAGGCTCTATTCTCCAGTGAGGAGAAGGCTTGCGCTGTGGCCACATACAGTATATTACCATAAGATAGTCTAAATAAGGGGAAATCTGCGTGAGATACAAAAAGGAACCTAAATGAATAAAATCAAGCAGGAGATAAGAAAAATACTGTGTAAATCGGCCTTCAGATGACTAGTTTTTAAGCAGACCTTTAAATTTAGGCTGTTAGTTATGGAAATATTTCCCACACGGGAATTTTGCGAACGAGATGAGTAACCCTTTGCATGTCGTACCAGGCTTCCTGTGTTTTGCTTCTGGATTGTAGCCTTGATGTGTCTGCAGCCACAGAGGTAAGCTTCTTTCCCTGACTTTTTTTGGGTGGTACCTGAGGTTCGGCGCTTGTTGGGAGCCCCTAAGTGTCGAGCCCTAGTGATGGCCTTGTCTATTTTCTTGGACCATGATTTTCTTCATGATTCATGGATAAATGTCTTTACTGAAGGGTCATAAAGCCAGGGTGGTGTTGACTTTGCTGTGATAGCCAGTGAAACTCGTATTTTCCGCATTTACCAAGCAAGTCGTCTGTGTTCGCCGTGGAGTGTCACGTAACCTTCACTGCTTTCGTCCTAATAACTAGTTAGTTGTATCTTGGCTTACTGTTTGTTCAGATTCCCAACGTGATCTGTTGCCCTAGCCCAGTATTTTTCTCTCCGCCAAGTGTTTCAAAAGACTGAGTAGTAGGTACTTGTTGTGCCTCCAAGTGAGGCACAAGGACGCGGAGTTCCATTGGTGCGCGGGCCATGCTGGTATGCAGGAAAATATATGAACTGGCAGATGCTGTGGTAAAGGCACTTACAGTGAGCTTCCTTAGAAAGTAAGTCATACAGGGTTCGGTAGGAGGTGTATGTTTGGGTCTCCTTCATCCTGCAGAAGGGCTACCCTACCTCCCTGGCATCACATACCACCTCCCTCATCATCATCCCTCCCTCGCCAAGTCTCCCTACCTCATGCATAATGTCAACATTAGAATCATTGAATTATCAGAGTCAATAACGATGTTGTGCAAGGGCGTGTGGTAATGCGTAAGGGGATTAGTGTATAGATGGGGTAGCGTAGCACGATTATGTAATGGGGTTAGTGGTCAGGAGGGAATAGTGAAACACAGTGTGTAAGAGATGTTTGTACAGGAAGGGGAGTGTTTAGTGAAGAGACTTGTTTTTATTTTATAGATGTTAGATCATCTAATGGTTATCATTAAAACCATACTATTTAAAGGGTGGACCGCTAAGCCTGCGGAAGGCTTCGGTCAGATGACCAAAAGCTCCAGCTGCAGGTCATCATATGACTAAGATCCGCGTCAGGAAACTCTCGTCCTGTTTCCTGACAAACCTTACCTTTATTTTATATAACAAACTTGGGTATACCCGCAGTGTGCTGCTGCATCATTCTCTTTGAAAGTAGGTATATTTCTCTTGCCGTTTTCCATCATTCTGGATGGATTGTGTATAATTGATCAGCTTAGAACGTTCTCTCATGCTATTCCAAATTCCTTCGCCACCTGAACAATCTCTTCACTTCCCTCTGAAGAGTATCTAATTTCTACAATCGAAAATCTTCCCATAATATTCACACCATGCATTGCCCTCACACATTACATCTTCACTGCCTTAGGCTGAGATCTTCTACGGCTTTGCTGAAGAGGACCTCAGCTGAAGGTCGAAATACACAGCCAATCTTTTTTTATGTATTCACTTTCACTACAGTAACACAACCATCGCACACGCTCGGCCGCACGCTTGAAAAAAATATGTAAAATGAAAAATACTAGAGTGAAAATAGGAAATAAAACCTGAGTGTTTTTATGTGCTTACACACACATCATCATCTGAAGATGTGTGTGTAAGTACACGAAAGCGCTCAGATTTTATTTTCTGTTTTCACTGCGGTATTTTTTTTCATATTTGCAGTCACGTGTTATATTGTAATTTCTTCCATTATATATAAATATAACACAAACACAACGTCAATGATTCCCAATACATATATGGAATAAGGGTATTACAAGATATATAGAAATATTTTAATCTTCTTTTTTTACTTATTCGGAATAAACTGTCTCATGCCATCTTCATGTATGCCACCTGGAGTCTACCTACCTAGAAAGTATTTCGGGGGTCAGTGCCCCCGCAACCCCGGTCTTGACCAGGACTCCCGGTGGATCAGGGTCTGATCAACCAGGCTGTTACTGCCGATAGCACGTAGTCCAGCGTACGAACCACACCTCAGCTGATTTGGTACTGACTTTAGGTATCTGTCCAGCTTCCTCTTGAAGGCAGCCAAGGTCACACAAATTATATATGGTCATATATTTTCTTTATAATACTTGGGTTGCTAGGAAAGCTTTCCCAGAGTCAGGCTTCCCTACTCTTTAATAATTTAATTTATTTTGCATTTAATTTTATAATTCTTATTGAATGGTATAAACTTTATTGATACCGAGAAGTGATCAAGGTTGCAAGTGATACCAAGATGTGTTCAAGGTTCTAAGTGATTCCAAGACGTGTTCAAGGTTGCAAGTGATACCAAGACGTGTTCAAGGTTCCAAGTGATACCATGTCGTGTTCAAGGTTGCAAGTGATACCAAGATGTGTTCAAGGTTCCAAGTGATACCAAGATGTGTTCAAGGTTCCAAGTGATACCAAGATGTGTTCAAGGTTCCAAGTGATACCATATCGTGTTCAAGGTTCCAAGTGATACTAAGATGTGTTCAAGGTTCCAGATGATATCAAGATGTGTTCAAGGTTCCAAGTAATACCAAGATGTGTTCAAGGTTCCAAATAATACCAAGATGTGTTCAAGGTTCCAAGTGATACCAAGGCGTGTTCAAGATTCCAAGTGATACATAAAAGTGATCAAAGATCCAGGACCGAGACCTTTTCTAGTATGTGTTTATTCAGTCTTTTTTTTTTTAATCCTGTTTTCAATCTAAGTCATAAAATCCTTCATAAAATAGATCTTGGTCACTTTTTTTTAATATTTATTATCGAAGCCCGAGATTTATCCCTCTCGTCTTGTAAATACTCTTTCTAGTTTCGAAAGTGCAATGTATATTGTTCTAAGTTTATCATCAAATTTAGACATACACCCATTTATTTTCAGCCATGAAAGAATATATCATGAACTTCTATACGGGCTTCATATGATTTATTTTTCAGGGTAACTTTCATATTTTTCACTACGCTCTGAACACCCTCCAGTTTGTCAGTGTCCTTCCTCAAATGAAAGGCAATGCATCTCTTCCTCCTCTTCGTCGTTCTCCGCTTCCTGATCCCTTCTCCCTCACCCCTCTCACTTCCCTCTTCTATTCTCCTCCCCTCCTCCCTCTACTCTTCTCTCCCTCATCCTCACTTCCTCGATAAATTACGAGGGAATCCGCCGAAAAAATCAATATTGCCCCAACGAAACTTTAGTTAATACCTTTCTAATGACGCAGTAAATCATACTCCGGCCGGCGAAAAGACCAAGTTTGGCCAAGAGTTTATGAAACGTTTCCTAGAGCCCAAAACGTTCCCTCTAGTCAAAAACATTTTCTCTAGCTCAACACGTTCCCTCTAGCTAAATATTTCCCCCTAGCACAAAATTTCCCTTCGAGCGATATGATCCCTTTAGCCTAAAGCGTTCTCTCGAGCTAAACGTTACATGTAGCCTAAGCATTTAGTAGCCAAAATAGCTTTTGGAACCTAAACGCATCACATGCCGAAGCTTTTCCTTAAGCCAATGCTTTCCTTTCATGAAGCCCAAACGTTTCCCTGAGTTTAATCCTTTTTTTCCGAATGAAATCGTTGCCTTGAGTTAATGCATTACTTAAGTCTAAAGGTTCCCTGGAGACAAAAGGTTTCCTGGAGACAAAAGGTTCCAATGAGTCGAAAAAGTTCCTTCTTACCTCAGTGTTCCTCGAACCAAAATATTGCCTCGAGCCTAAACATACCTTAGAGCCAAAATAGTTCTATCATCTACCAAACTTGCCTATAATAGGTGTTGATGTCTTATTCAATTATCCCATCCTATGTTAAGACAAAATTAGGCAAACACGGATGATCTTGCTTACGATGATACTAAGATCGGTGGTTCCATCTTATTCATTTTTTTTTGGGGTATGATAGTATCTAAGTGTTTATGCTATTTGCTTACATTGTTAATTTTATCATTGTTTACATTGTGTAGTATATATTTTTTTATGGTTATGACGATGAGCAACCTACGCTGTCAATGCGCTCAGGTAGTCTCAAATACCACTATTACATATTCCATTCGTTTTATGCTAAGCACTTTGGCAATGTATGTCATTCGGCGAGCACTGGTAGGTCGCTCTGTTGTCTGTCAGGGCAAATTACTCGGCACAGGAGTGGTGGAGGCTCGATCCTCCGTCCCCTTTACCGTTGGCTCAAGGTTATGAATGATTGGAATATGACCGTGCGATCTCTAAAATCACACACCTACATGTCTAAAGTAGTATGTGCCGCGAAAATTCAAGTGAATAGTTCACATGTGTGCTTAAAATTAATGGAGGAATCCCACATATGCTTCGGTAATTCAGCTGTGTAGATAACCATGTACCGCATAGTGGGACTTTTGGATATGTAGCCCACATGTACCGTGAGGATTCAGGTGGAGGTGGCATATATTGAAAGAAATCAGGTGTGTACCCTATATATACCGTGGGGATTCAGGACTTCCCTGGACTCGCCCTCATGACTCCCCTGGACTCGCCCTCTTGACTTTCCTGGACTCGCCCTAATGACAAAAGAGCATCAGTAAAAGTTTAATAAGCATACGTGGCATTCTGCAGCATAGGGCCGCGGGCTGTTTTAATGTGATTAAGAGATTGTAACACGAAGCCTCCTAGCCGGATAATACATTATCTTGATGGGTCGTCTGAAAGAGATAGCTCTAAATTGTAACCTCAGTCATCATATCTTGTATTATATGCGCTATAAAAGCTATAATTACATTTTTAGTAATGGTAAAATTACCGACAGAATGTTCGGTAAACGGACACGGATGCAACTAATGTGACATTTTATTGTGGCAACGTTTTCCTCTCCAGGAGCTTTGTCAAGTGGTTGTGGCTTGACAAAGCTCCTGGAACGCGTTACGGCTCGACAAATAAAAAGTTTCGCCACGAGTGGCGATACGTTTCCTTTAATAAATGTCCTGAACTTTATATGTGTCTTTTTCCACAGTGTAGACATTGTTTATGTCGTCTCTTTGGTGTGCATGCGTACTGGTGTTCCCTGATGTGTTGTTACAATGTTCAAGAAATCTCTACAAAGGTTAATGTGTCGTTCCCACCCACTTATTCTTTTATTATTCTGGTTGATGTGATGTTGACTATGTTATTTTTACTCTAGGCAAGAATGTTGGAGTGTCTAAAACGTGGCTGACTAGAAGCCTTAAGAATCTATTTAGTATCTAGTAAAGTGGGTGTTTTTTTTTGTCTTCTCTCCTGCAACAGTTAATAAAGTGTGTTAAGTACTGAAGTTCAGAAAAAAGTATGGACGTTGCCCAGCTAACTCGGCCACGCGACACTACTGGCGATGGGCGTATTTATTCTCTCCATGTGTTCCATGTACAGGTTAGCCAGGACTGAACTCTGGGCTGAGTCCTTGGACATCCCAAAGTGTTGCCTGCTCATAGTCGTCAAACAAGCAGCAGTTAAAGTCGACGCACAGCTTGATAATGTCAACAAAATCATTTCCCTGAAAAAGGTCCTGGGCGAAAAGTCTGGTTAATAAACGTCGCAATACTGCTTGTGTAATATATAGAGGAAAATAATACGTGAGCAAACACTTAATTCACTTAGAAAGAACGAAAAGACACAATACAGTGACTGGAACAATGCACAAATAACCGCACTTAGGAGAGAGGAGCTTACGACGACGTTTCGGTCCGACTTGGACCATTTAAAAAAAATATATCTATGTATAGTGTGTAAACCAGACCCGTCTCTCTCTCTCTCTCTCTCTCTCTCTCTCTCTCTCTCTCTCTCTCTCTCTCTCTCGATTCATCTGTCGAAAACTGTATATTTTTGTCTATCCGGAATTATCACCTTGACACATCGTCGCGAAATTGAAGAGAAAATGCAAACATGTATTTCTGTTGATCCTTCAAAATGACTACTTACTTTATTACTGTCAGTCATAGCATTTAATAAGAGAGTATACTTTACTTGTTGATTGTCTTATTCCAATCAATAAGACGAGTGGGAAGGAAAATGGCGTTTAATAAATACTGGAGGGAGGAGGAGGCTGTCATTTAAAAAAAATTACGTAGGAGGGAAAGGAGAACGTTACATTTAATATAGGCTGGGAAAAGGAAGGAGTCAATTAACAGACGCAAGAGGAGGGTGTCATTTATTTAGTAATGGAAGTATTCCCGTAATTTCTTGTTCTTCCCTCGTTGTATACTCTGTGAAATCTTGATAGCTATTTGAATAAACGTGTTCGTGTGTGCTTATGTTAATGAAATTGTGTTTGCGAGGGCCTAGCCAGACCCCGCACTTCGTTATAGCATAACAGTTTGTATTCGTATGCTACTCAAAAGAGCTACACAGCTCTATTACCTTCATTGTGAAAATAATCAAGATGTGTGTTTCTTGATCCTATTTATTGCTTTAATTGATGACATTATTATGCCCTTCATGTGTGTTATATATATATATATATATATATATATATATATATATATATATATATATATATATATATATATATATATATATATATATATATATACACACACACACACATACATACGTAAGTGGATAAGAATCTTTCCTCCGAAAGCTATAAGTGTCGTAAAGGCGACTAAATTGCCGGGAAACTAGGAGCTAGTAACTCCGTCTCCTGTATAAATTACTAAATGTAAAAAAACTTTTGTTTTTCTTTCTAGGTCACCCTGCTTCGGTGGGAGGCGGCCAGTGCGTCAATATATATATATATATATATATATATATATATATATATATATATATATATATATATATATATAAATATAATATAATATATATATATATATATATATATATATATATATATATATATATATATATATATATATATAATGAGATTTATGTACCGACAGGTGTAAGTCTCTGAGGGTAAATAAGCTTTTAGTTTAACTTAATCCTTATTGTAGGCCTTAAGGATTTCTTGACTTGGTGAACAGGTGGCATGCAGCTAAAATTACCCTCGTGTGGTCCAGGGGTCGGCAAAGGTTTTCTAGAGACTGGCCAGAATGTAAACATTTTAAACTTTACGGCGAATGTAGTAAAATTAATGATATGTAAACAGCCTAACATTTTCATATTTATTTGTTATAACACCAGTATATATTGTAATTTGCGGATCGGATAGTATTTTGCCGATCCCCTGGTGTAGCCAATAGACATTAAACCCCAATAACCAGGCAAGGAGCTGATTAAAGGTTGGTTAGGTTGTTTTTTTAAAACTCAATAATTATATTAAATTCTCCTACAATTAATATTTTAATACTCAAAATATGCTATATTACTTTCCTAATATGTTAATACTTTATTTATATTTCTTTCCCTAATATTTTGTAAACACTTCTAACTTTCATCACACTAATACACTGTTAATGTTATGCTGGAAGTGTTAATACAGTGATATCCTCTGTTATTATCTTTTATTAATATTCTGCTGACAAGTCTTCTAGCACTCTTAATACTTAATAACACTGTAAATATTCAATTATCACTGTTAATACCAGAGTATCACAGTTAATACCAGAGCATCACAGTTAATACAAGAGCGTCACCGTTAATACCAGAGTATCACAGTTAATACAAGAGCATCACAGTTAATACCAGAGCATTAAAGTTAATACCAAAGCATCATTGGTAATACCAGAGCATCACAGTTAATACAAGAGCATCACAGTTAATACCAGAGCATTACAGTTAATACCAGAGCATCACATAGTTAATACCAGAGCATCACAATTAATACCTAAGCATCACAGTTAATACCAGAGCATCACAGTTAATACAAGAGCATCACAGTTAATACCAGAGCATCACAGTTAATACCAGAGCATTACAGTAATACAAGAGCATCACAGTTAATACCAGAGCATCACAGTTAATACCAGAGCATCACAGTTAATACCAGAGCATTACAGTTAATACAAGAGCATCACAGTTAATACAAGAGCATCACAGATAATACCAGAGCATCACAGTTAATACAAGAGCATCACAGTTAATACCAGAGCATCACAGTTAATACCAGAGCATCACAGTTAATACCAGAGCATTACAGTTAATATAAGAGCATCACAGTTAATACCACAGCATCACAGTAAATACTAGAGTAACACAGTTAATACCAGAGCATCACAGTTAATACAAGAGCATCATAGTTAATACCAGAGAATCACAGATAATACCAGAGCATCACAGTTAATACCAGAGCATCACAGATAATACCAGAGCATCACAGTTAATACCACAGCATCACAGTAAATACTAGAGTAACACAGTTAATACTCTAAACTATGAATATTCTCTTAATACTCTACTGAGCTCTCCGCTCTGTTATATTCTTGATTTTCATATTCAGTTTTCCCCTCCATGTTCTTTCTTTTGCCTTTGCGTAATTTATGTTATTTTAACATGTTATTGTTCTCTCGCTCTTCGTCTTCGTTCCCTTGTTCGACTTCCTCTTCATTTTCGTCTGTTCTCTCTACTTTTCTCTTATCCTCTTTTAATTTTTCCTCTCGTCCCACTTCTTTTCCTTGTAAAACTATTATCATCTTTCCTCCTTTTCCTCTTCATTGTCCTTGCCTACTTCATCCTTATCCTCCTCCTCCTGGCATCCTCCACCGCTCTCTCACTTGCACACTCAAATTGTGATATTTGCATGAACCAACACTCGCGCTCACAGCTGAGTCAGGTCTCTCTCTCTCTCTCTCTCTCTCTCTCTCTCTCTCTCTCTCTCTCTCTCTCTCTCTCTCTCTCTCTCTCTCTCTCTCTCTCTCTCTCTCACCACAAACACCATCTCATATGGTCCTGGGATGGATTACTGGTCCAGGGAACATTGATAGCAAGACTATTCCATCATGTCTCATCTAGATGGAAAAGTGAGCCTTGTTGTTCTGAAAGGCTCTTGATCTAAGAAATTAAAGCTACCCTTCCTCGGATCGAACTTAATTGCCCGCCAAGTTTAGCGCTTCTCTAATAATAATATAATAATATTCCATAGCAAATAAAATATTGTCCATTTGCCGTGTCAAAATCTCACCTTTAAATCATGAGCATTACCTGAGGGGAAGCGCTAGGGCCGCAAGGGCCAGGCAGCGCCTAGGGAATGGGAGATAATCAGGTTTATTTCAAGAAAGGGAAAGGTAGTTCCATTTATTAGGATTTAAGAGCCATTACTCGGCATCAAAGCGCCCCAGTTGACGGATCCGCAGGTTAATAAAGTTAGCTCGTTTAGGTCCAAAATGGAGCATAACACCGAAGATGGAGCATAAGGCCCAGGATGGAGCATAAGACCCAGATGGAGCATAAGACCCAGATGGAGCATAAGTCTAGTAGCAGCATAAGATGGAGCATAAGACCCAGGACAGAGCATAATACCCTGGATAGAGCATAAGATGGAGCATAAGACTCAGGACAGAGCATAAGACCCAGTATAAAGCATAAGGTTCATGATGGAGCATAAATCAACAGGTGGTGAATAAGGTTCTAGCTGAAGTTTGTAAATCTATATAATCTATTGTAGTGTATAATAATTATGGTAGTCTATAGAAGTACATATAATCTATGGTAGTCTATAGAAGTATATATAATCTATGGTAGTCTATGGAAGAGTATAAATCTGATCGTGTACAATGTGAAGTGTACGTTCAATGGTATAACATATACAGTTTTTTCTAATTTTAAGTCAGTCATACACTTCTTAAAATACTGAAATAAGTGCGGAGATATCAGAGTTTATTTTTATTAAAGTAAGAAACAGTAATAGCAGCAGCAGTGGTAGTAGTAATAGTAGTAGTTGTGGTTGTAGAAGTAGTAGTAGTAGTAAAAACAGAAGAATTATTAGTAGCTTGTCACGAATTTTATTATTAAAATTAGAAACAGTAATAGCAGTAGTACTAGTAGCAGTAATACTAGCAGTAGTACTAGTAGTAGCACTAATACTAGTAGCAGTAGTACTAGTAGCAGTAGTACTAGTAGCAGTAGTACTAGTAGCAGTAGTACTAGTAGCAGTATTACTAGTAGTAGTAGTACTAGTAGTAGTAATAGTAGTAGTACTAGTAGCAGTAGTACTAGTAGCAGTAATAATAGTAGCAGTAGTACTAGTAGCAGTAATAATAGTAGCAGTATTACTAGTAGCAGTAATACTAGTAGCAGTAGTACTAGTAGCAGTAATACTAGTAGCAGTAGTACTAGCAGTAATACTAATAGCAGTAATACTAGTAGCAGTAATACTAGTAGCAATACTAGCAGCAGCAGCAGCAGTAGTAGTAGTAACAGCAGCAGTAGTAGTAATAGTAGTCGTAGCAGTTATAGTAGTACTAGCAGCAGCAGTACTAGCAGCAGCAGCAGCAGCAGCAGCAGCAGCAGCAGCAGTAGTAGTAGTAGTAGTAGAAACTGAAGTATTATTATTAGTAGCTTGTTGTCACGAATTTTATATATACGCAGGAACGTTAAACCCGCAGGGATCATAAAGTGCAAGGGAAATCGAAGGCAATATTATTCGACCAAGAGAAAGCATAGTTCTTCTAATTCTTTGGATCAAGAGCCCTTATTTTCATGCTCATGAAGAAAATTTTCCTTCTCTATGGAATTCCTAGAGATGGGTTCCATAATGAATGTGTCTGCCAGTAGGGCTGGAGGGAGGGGAGACTTGGAGAGGCGTCTGCTATACTGTCATCTTATTATCTTTCTTCACTAAGAAGAAACAGTGCTAGATAGTAACTTATTTTTTGTTAGCAAACGTTAATTCTCTCTCTCTCTCTCTCTCTCTCTCTCTCTCTCTCTCTCTCTCTCTCTCTCTCTCTCTCTCTCTCTCTCTCTCTCTCTCTCAGCTCGTGACGCTGATTCAACTCAGTTTTCATGTTTCATGTTAGCAACATCGTATTTTTGTCTTATGCTGTAACTCCAACATGCAGCGCACACAAACGGGGAAGGGGGTAAGGGAAACAAGCGTATGAATTTTGCATCTATCCAGAATAGTGAACAAATAAGGTTGTGGGACGCATTCACAAAGCGGAAGATAAAAAGTCGCGACGAACGGCGTTTCAGACCTGGTGGTGATTTTATGTTTTTTTTTGCTTCCGCCGTTGCAGGTGATGATGCTTGGAGGACGCGGCTGGTGGTGGAGCGCAGGGGTACTAGCGGCACTGCTGACGCTGGTGCCGACGATAGCCTTGGCGCAGAACAGACCCCCTCCATGTGACAGGTACTGTACATGTTTTCTGTTTTTTTTCTTCTCGTATCTAGAGTCGTCAAGAAAGCTCAGTCCATATACGATGACGTTAACAATTTATTTAATTTTAAACGTGTCTATGTCCTCATTTGTTAATATATTTTATGAATACTTAGGTTTTATGAACGCAAGAAATACTCAGATTTACACACACACACACACACTCACACACACACACACACACTCACACACACACTCACACACACACACACACACACACACACACAGTCACTGGAGACGGCAGAGCTACCAGGCAATTGAGAGACACATTGTTATACCAGAATTGTACAACGATATAGACAAGCGTTAAATTATAGACCATAATTCTTGACATGCATTCCGTGTAAGATGAATGAGAAAATAATAAGGAACTGGCTAGTACAACTCTCAAGAGAAAAGGAATTTTCTCACGGATCCACCATCACATGTCTAGATACGAAAAATATAACCATATAATCCGGGGTGTTAATGAAAGTCTGACAAACATTTTGCTGCAAACACCAATATGAACATGGGGAGACCTGAAATTTTTTGTTTATTACTTCTGTGTGACTGCCTATTATTGCGAAGCAAATTATTATACTAGTGGGTGTGCATTCACTGCAGGCATTTAAATGAGCAAGTGATAACTCCAACATCATAAAAAAAGGTAAACGCTAGTAAATTTATAAATGTAGTGGTACTATTGGCCTTGTTTTAGCATGGCATCAGTGTGACCGACACTGTGCTGGGGTCAGAATCACACTCAACATTTCACTGGAAGTTTGTAAAATTACGTATGATTTAATGTTAAAAATTGCTCAATCCCTACGTGTCATCTAGCGCTTAAATAAACTGCCTTACATTGACAGTATATACGAGCTTAATCATACCACGGGTGGGGATAGAACCCGCGATCAGAGAGTCATAAAACTCCAGACCGACGCGTTAGCCACTGGGCCAGATGGGCCAGCTGGCCCAGTAGCTAACGCGTCGGTACGAGCTTAAGACTGTCTTCAGAGATCTTAACAGTGTATCCTCTAGAAAACTATAATTATCAGCGACACTGTTAATCATATGCCAGCGGAAGGCCTCGGTCAGATGACCTAAAGCTCCAACGGCGGGTCATCATCTGACTAAGACCCGCGTCAGGAAACACTTGTCCTGTTTCCTGACTAACCTAACCTAACCTATACCTGGTAAAAAACTCTAGAATTTCTGTCAGCTGGCAGGAAGGAGAGTATCATAGCTGAGAGACTTGTCCTGTGAAGAGAAACTAAAAGAACAGAATTTAACACCCTTAGAAGAGAAAGATGGACCATGAAAAGGCACGATTATGATGTACAAGATTCTTTGAAAATTTGACAGGGATGATATGGAGACACTTTCTTGTATGATAACTGGTCGATAAGAAATTGTTTTTCAGTCTTAGGGTGTTAACTGGAATGAGTGGGAAGAGGAATGTGAGGAAGCAAACTCCTTATACAGTTTCAACAATGGGTATGATGAGACCAAAGAAAAAAAAAAAGTCCAGAAACCAATAGCAAGGAGTTGATTTTAGTTTAAGAGACGGGGCAAAAAAAAGCTGAAAAACTAGATTCCGGCAACCATAATACGACAAGTGTGCTCCCGCGCGCACACTTGCTTGCCTTAAATCAAGCATAGACACGGCTGTAGGTAATACCACTTACTCTGCTCGAGTTCTTTTCATTCACAGCAGTGCTGGAATGAAAAGTGTCTAAGAACTCGGCATTCAATTTTTTGGGGGATAAATAGCAGGGAGATTTCCCCATTCGTAAAAAATTATTGTAGTTTATCACCTGTTACTTGGATCGGATTATGAATACAGTTTGTGACTGCGATATACACACACATGCAGTTGCTGATGCTACAGACACGGCATGTGTTTGTAGCATGCTTCACTGCCACCGCTTCTGACGCTGCTGTGGCCGCCGCTTCTGACGCTGCTGTTGCCGTAGTTTCTGGCCCTGCAATTGTCGCCTTTTCTGACGCTGCTGTTGTCTCTTTTTCTGACGCTTCTTTCACCATGGTTACTGACTTCGCTGCTCCCACCGCTGCTAACATCTACATAGTGATCTCTTTATGACTTAGAACGAATTATGGTTATGGGCCGACTTACCGCTAAGCGGCCCTAAAGCTTAAGCTTCAGGGCTGCTAATCCTGTAGGGGCCCACGAAGCGACTTTAGTCCACATTGCATAAATATTCTGGGTCAACTGTATGAGAAGGGGTTGAAAAGGGACCCAAATAACAGTTCAAGCTTCAGGGCCCCAGAAATGTAGTTCCGCCACTTATGAGGGTAAC
The DNA here is from genome assembly GCA_009830355.1 of Cherax destructor. Classification (NCBI taxonomy): domain Eukaryota; kingdom Metazoa; phylum Arthropoda; class Malacostraca; order Decapoda; family Parastacidae; genus Cherax; species Cherax destructor. The sequence continues at coordinate 633,524 of WNWK01000032.1, forward strand.
TCTGCCATGATAGCCGCAACTTGTGTTGATAGTAACAGTGTTAAATTTACTGAATATTGATAATGATGGCAGTGAATTAACAATACTGGCAACTTTTACATCTTTAAAGTCCTGAATACCAACACGATTATAATGCTTTAAACTGTACAGTTCAACTCTCGCTGCATGCACGATCCACAGCAACAGTCCCACACACAAAAAAATGCCTCGTACGTCAGTCAAGGTTACTCCCACAAGGTGGGAGTCGTGCTGGCTGTATGGTGTCCTTATCTAGTGAGTCAGCAGGTACATTACTGTACTAGACTCTTGACACCCAAGTCAATCATCATAAGAAAAAAGAACATTTACGTCGAAGTATGACTATCAGTTGTTGGAGAATGCGTCCAGAAATGTTTTGAGATTGAGTAGACGTATTTTTCAGCAAATGATGTAGCCGTCCTTACAAATGAATGTGGTATTTCCCATGATTCGGGACTTTGTGAACACAGTGATTACTAGGTAATAGTAAATGAAGTCTAGAGAGTGGTAATGATCTCTAGTACATGGTAAAGATGTCTAGTACATCTAGTTCATTTGTGTGAGATGAACTCAGTTACGTGGTAATGGTGTCTAACGGTGTCAATTGGATTCAGATATGTGGTGTTTGTCAAATGGATTCTGATAAGTAGTACTTATGTCAGATAGAATCCAATACTCAGTAATGGTCTACGATAGTCTCAAATTCGTAGCAATGGTTTCAGATTGACTCAAATACGTGACAGCAGTGTATGTGGGAAAGCCTCCATCACCTTTGGCATTGAAGCGTAAAGCTTTTAGTCCTTTTCCTGTGGGACGTGGCAGAAGTAGGAAGAGGTTGATTAAAATATGCTGTTATTAGCCTTTTTATCAGGGAAAAAAAAAAAGCTTAACATTTATCTTTGTCATATAGCTGGCCAAGGCAGCAGCGACCACTGGCTACAGTCGTCACTTTGTGACAAAAAACACTCCCTTATGATCCATCCAAAGTGGTCAGGCCACTTAACCTTTATCTCTCGCTTTTTTGTCGTTGTTTATTTACAAACTTTATCAGTGCTCTTTCCTGCCCCCATTCCTTCCCCTCTACATTCTTGCCATCCTTCTTATTAATTAACATAAAATAAAGACCACTGGCTTATTGGTGCTGGACTCGGTGCTCTAAGTATAGATAAACTGTTAATAGTAGGTTAGTGAGGCAATTAGTTGCACGTAACTTTTACACCACCAGATGAAAGTAAACTCTCAGTGCACACAAACTGAGAGAAATACACCTCTCGGTGTATATATCCTGTCGAATATAGTTACTAGATATAGACAGATAAATAGCTATAGATATAATCATGATTATTACAAGGAGATATGTATAAAAAACAAAATAATAGTGTAATATGTATCTAAAAGCAAAATAATAGCGTAACATGTATCTAAAATAGTAAAATGTAAGCAAAATAGTGTAATATATATATATATTTAAAAGCAAAATAATAGTGTAATAACGTCGACAAAATTTTATAATGTATCGTTTACACTTGTCGACTTAATTAAACATTCTTCATTATCAGCTCACATGTATTTACAGATTCATCAGAGAGCATGATTTGTTGCACAGTGTAGTGTTATATTCATGAGGAAGCGGTAAACTTGTATGGATCACGCAGCGCCAGGGGGTATGGGAGATGATCAGGCTTGATCCGAAGTAGGGGAGGGGTTCTCGAATGCCCTGGGTCAGGGAACCTTCCATGTCGTCATGGCTGGGTCATACTCATGAGGCTGAAACTGAGAAAAATCAGCCCATCCTGATGAGGCTGAATATGAGAAAATAAACCCATGCTCATGGGGCTGGAACTGAGGAAATCAACCCATCCTCATGGGGCTGGAGCTGAGGAAATCAACCCATCCTCATGGGGCTGGAACTGAGGGAACCAACCCATCCTTATGAGGCAGGAACTAATTTTTTTTTATCCTTTCTCTGAAGAGAACGTGAGTTAAGAGACGACTTAAAAATAATTAGAAAAAACAACATTTCGTCTTTGCTACAACGTTGTTGTTTTTTCTTCAGACAAATGGATTGTAAAAGTGTCTCCTCTGTGTTTACTCGCTGTTGCTAACATCCACATAACGTGTACATGGGTGAAGCCTCTTGTTCAGTTCTGTTTAAAATCAGTTCCTCAAGGAAGGTTCCTTGATGCTGGTGAGGGGCTCTTGATTTGAGAAATTAGACCCGTGTTCCAATTTCTTGAATGTGAATGCCTTTCATTCCCTCTTGGCTTTGTATGACCCCTACGGGGTTTAGCCCTCCCACCATGAATGTAAAAATAATAATGATAATGTTGAAATAAGTTAATTTCGGTTAGTTTACGTTACGCAAATGTAACCTGGGTGGAATTGGTAAGGTGATACCGACGATCTGGGAGTACCAGACAGGTATGCAGTAATCGAGACATAAAGGAAACGTGTCGCCATGAGTGGCTTCTTCAGGACTGATTAAGCTACCATTGGCGAAACGTTTCCTTAATTGCTGTCTTCATCAATACATATGTGTCTGTTACCTATAAATCAAATGTTAAAAAATGGGAATAAAAAATGACGCCTGAAACTCGTTTATCAGGACAGATGTATCACGCTGAATTACCTCGATCTTCCACGTTTTTTTTCTTCTTTTCCTTTCTTCCTAGCTCCTGTTCCTCCTCCCGCACACCCTTTCATTTGTCTCTGCTTTGTCTGCTTCCTTCATCCCTTTTTCTTTAATTCTTATTTCTCTCTATCGTTTCTCCAGTCCTCCTTAACATCCTGGCATAAAGCATTCTACATCACGGGTTCCAATTACTTCTGAGTCTTTCCTCCACCCCATTTTTTCCCCTTCCTATTCTACCTTCCCTCGCCCTCTTTCTCTCTTCCATTATGCTCTCCTCCCCTCCTCGTTCACCCATTCCTCGCTTCCCTGCCTTTCACGAGGCGGTCTTCTTCAAGAGTTCAAGTTCCACCTGGAATTTCTTGCAACTCTGAACTTGCAAGAGAAATTTTGCGTTCGTGGTAAATGTAAATGGCGTTTGTACTCTAAAATGAAATGGGTGACCAACGAGCGTAGATAATTTCTGGTGAAGTACACTAGAATAAAATTGACTTGGAAAGGATATGCTTGGTAAGGGTAAAGTAGGCTAGTGTAGGGTAGACTGGGATTGTATATGAAAAGGCTGATAACCGGGAGAAAGAAAAAAAAAATAATTAAGTGGTATTTTGGCGATGTTTATGTGACAAGATTTAATGGAAAGGAACACGAAGTTTTGGAATGAATGGAAACAGGAATAAATGTAATTTGAAAGTACTGTAATTCAATGAGAGACGACTAACCTCCAGAAAGTTCATGAATGAATAGGATAAAATAAGGCTAATGAAAGACAAAGAATTTTGTCAATAATATCAAACGAGGGAAGGTACGGAAGAGGAATAAAAACTTGTGGTGTCTGCTTTCGATTTGGAGGTGAGAATGGTATAGATAGTATCACAAACCCGCTGCTAGACCATGCGCATTATCTCTCCGCCCTGGAGAGTAAGGAAGGCGTTCTCTTCCCAACCTGGAGCGTTAGGAAGGCGTCATTTCTCCTCCTTGGAGCGTAGGGAAGTCACCTTACGCCCTAAAGAGTGGTGAGACGTTTTCTCAGCCTTGAAGCATGGGGAGGCCTCATCTCACCACCCTGGAGCCTGGAAGAGGCCACATCTCTCACTGGAGAGTGGAAGTGACTTTAGCTTCCTGCCAGAGACAGCCCAAGATCTCTGCCAAGGATCGCTGGAAAAGTCTTACTATTGTCTAGTTCATGGGAAAATTTTGTTTCACCGTTGATTGTGGGATCACTTAGTGTGTATGTACAATGTGCATCCTGTTGGTCGTGGTACTGGAACACAACGCTGTGTCCAGAACCACGATTATATATATATATATATATATATATATATATATATATATATATATATATATATATATATATATATATATATATATATATATATATATATATATGTATATATATATATATATACATTATTTTTACTCTCAAGAATTTGGTAAACTCGGAAGTGGTGGTGGTGGTGATGTTTTTGCTTTATTCGTCAGGAAAAAGTAGCACGTCCCCTGACATGGGCGTTAGTTGACCCGTATATATAATTGGTTAAGCATCCACTAGCTAGCTTACAGGAGTTAGACGTTAGTTCCCATACAAAATAACTGAGGTTCGTTACCTAGTACTACGCTAAGATTTGATGAAGAAGAATGAGTTAATCAGGCTTGATCCGAGGAAGAGGAGGGCAGTTTTTATTCCTTGGATCAGAAGCCCTTTTACCGTCAGTAAAGCACCTCCCCTGCCCCCACCCTAACCTGGATGTTCCAGAAAGGGGTGGAGAATAGTTCACTGGTCAGAGCATTTACTGTTTGACTGTCCCAGGTCCAATTCCCTCGCACGGAGAAATATATGGGAAAATTTCCTTCCCTGCCAGCCTAGCACTGAAAATATTAAAAAATATTTTTTAACAATCTGTTGTTGGTAGCATCCAGGGAAAAAGCTTCAGGAAACACAGTCCTGATTGAATGTCATGTCAAGTGTTAGAAAACACTCCAGTCCCATGTAAGAAAACACTCTAGTCCCATGTAAGAAAACACTCCAGTCCCTTAATAGAAAGCTCCAGTAGATGATTAAAATAATCAAGTGATATGTAAAAGGTATCAGTGCACATTATGGATATGGAGACGTGCTGCTTTGTTAGTCCGTTGCGTAAGCGCATTAGACTAATTTTTTGGGCCGCGTTTACTGTGGACCTAATAAATGAACGAGATATTGATCCTCGAAAAGTCATGTCAGGTTAATTGTCATTAAAACCATGTGATTGATCAAAATATTGCTATAAGCAATACTTGAGATGTAATTCAAACTCTGTATCTATCTTGCCTGGTCAAGGACCGGGTCGCGGGGGCGTTGACCCCCGAAACACGCTCCAGGTATATCTTCAAGGTAATGCTGAACCATGTTTGGGGGTTATTTTTATTACACTTAGTGAATAGTATCGCAGCAGTAGATGTGATTCATTTGGAAGGATAAAGTTGATGAAACGCTGGATGAGAGGCAATGTCAACCAAGGAACACAGAGAAATAAGATCTTCTCTTGAAACAGGCCAAAAGATTTAAGAATTTCCAGCGCTCTAAGGCAGAGATTTAGAGCTTCCTCTCCCTCTGAGACAGACAATACGACCGCCTCAATCTCCAGGAAGGAAATATAAGGTTATCCCATACTACAAATAGGTAGTAGATTAGCAGAAGGTTAGTAAATTTATTGAGAGTAACCATCCAAGAAGATATTATCCTGTAATATGAGTATGAAAAGGGAGTTAAATGTTTTGTACTCTTGCAGGATTGCTGGTAAATAGTTCAAACTTCTTACTTAGTATGCAATTATATTAACTTCCCTTTGTGTTCCTAATAGTGCTTAATCCTCTAGCATCTCCTTTCCTGCCTAGGAAGATTAAGATCGGACCACGGGAGCAACGATCCCTGGTTCCAACCATTAACAGATACGAGGCAAAACACAGCTTTCTCACGTTACAGATTAACACAAGCCCTTATAGCGCTCCGGAGCGAAGAAATAACACTATATCACTCTCCAAAGATAAGAGCTAATGCCGTGATACGTTCAAGGGCGTAAAACTGAGGACATCAGTACTATCTAGGTTCTTCTCTTTAGATCTGAAAGGCCTGCTGCCGAAAATAGTGAAGAAAAGACACAGGTTGCAGGTCAAGCTTTTATTGGGACATCTGTTTGCTTCTACACAGAACAGAACATTGCCTCAATAAAAGCTTGATCTGTGATTTGTGTCTTCTGATATCTTTCCGTGATCTTCAAGCGTTGTTCGTTCTAGTTCTCAAAGTTTTTCTTCTTCATAACATTCATTTCTTAGATCCGGTTCCAATCTTGTGACAAACTTGAGGGCCTTTTCGACTTTTTTTTGTGTTTATTAGGTACAGGCTCAACAATGGCGCCTATTACTCGAAAATATGTAGAAGATATGCTTGTACGTATTTCTCCGAGCTCTTCTTTATTTATATTCCTAGATGCCATTGTTTTATTTGCGAGCTTGGCATTCTCCGCCGTCATTACTCGGTTTATGGGGTCTTGGTGATAGGTTCGGTGTGATGTTATCTCCAAGAGCATCCTCGTTATTTGTTTATTATTCACCAATCATGTACTAACTTTGGTGTGGTCTCTCTGCTCACTCATACATTTTCATTAGTCATCATTTGCTGGAGCTGAATTTTATCAGCCATATTTTTGACCATTTCTCTTTCATCATCATCATCATCATCATCATCATCATCATCATCATCATCATCATCATCATCAGAGACGAACGCTTAGCTTGTGGGAATCATGCAATGCCTTGGGGATCGGAAATAAGTGGGTTTGATCCAAGGAATGGGAGAATAGTTCCAATTCCTTGAATCAAGAGCTTTTCACTAGCATCGAGGCAGCACCATACCTTTCCTTCCTTGAAGGAAGTTGGAAGTGGGAAGTACAGTGGCTGCACTCTGGCGGAGAGGAGGGGATGTTGCAGTGAAGAGTGTCAGTCTAATTATGTCTGGCCACATTTGGCCAGTACCAAGATACCATGGTTAGGAAAAAGGACACAAGAGTAACTAATGTGGCATTTTATTGTGGCAACGTTTCGCTCTCTAGAAGCTTTGCCAAGCCTGGAGAGCGAAACGTTGCCACAATAAAATGTCGCATTAGCTGCACTTGTTTCCTATTATCTTACATATTATCGGTAATATTACCAATATTACAAGATACCATGGTGTTGCCGTGTCTGACAACTCTAGTGCTAATCTTTGACCCACCTTATGGGCATGATCTACTTCAACTAGTGGGTCCCGTCCACCTCTGACTACGTCTACAATTGCTACATCTCTCCACCTCTTCTACTGGCTCAACTATGATAGTTTCAATCATGTCTCTGTATTAGACTGATTAAAGCCTGCAGTACAGGCTACGCGTCTCTCCTGTCAAGATAGTGAGGTGTTGTGCATGTCTTATCATTAACTTACATTTGATCTAATGACATTTAAATATTATTTTATCCATTGACGTTGGCCCGTGGCCTGGTGGCAAAAGGTTTCGCTTCACACGCTGAGTGTCCGGGTTTTATTCCCGGCAAAGGGTGGAAACATCGGACGTGTTTCCTTACACGGGTTGTCTGTTCACCCATCAGTAAAATGGGTACCTGGATGTAAGTCGACTGGTGTGGGTCGCATCCTGGGACAAAAGTGACCTAATTTGCCCGAAATGCTCTGCATAACAAGCTGCTTTCTATATAGTAGTATGTCATGGATGTCAGCTAGGCCTGTATACCTTGTACATGTACTTGTAGAAATAAAGATATTATTAATAAACCTTCCATGATGTTTTGGCTTGTCTTTTGCGCTTTTATGGTAGATTTTTTTTTTTAATGAAGACAAAAGACTTTCATGAAGTCATTCAGTATGCAGTCTCTCTTTTTTTCCTGTTTAATCTTCGTGAGTCTCTCATAGATTACTGTTTAATCTTCGTGAGTCTCTCATAGATTACTGTTTAGCTCATGAGACAGGATATTCTAACTCTGCGCTCTTGCCCTGAGATGAATCCGGTTCTCAGAAGTTGCTCTACAAGTCTTTCTTCTTATTATTTTTTCTCTATTTGCATGGAATACGTGTCAGGGGATATAAGCTGTAGTTTAATACTATGCATATGCCTCCCTTTCTTTAGTACTGAAGTTATATTACGTGCTTTCCAGAAGTTCGAGAGAGTCCCTGTTTTTTTGTCGATTTGTTCAGGTTTTGGGTTAGTGGTTAGTGGTCCCTCCTGCCCTCAGTATCAGCGGAGAAATAATATCATCTTTTCCGTTTGTCTTCGGGAGGATCGAGCCTTCACCATCTCTTGCGCTGGGTGATCCACATGGGTTTAGTGCTTAACATGAATTGTAATTGATAATAAATCTCCGTTTGTCTTCAATGTGTCAAGCAGTGTGTATGTTACCGTTTGTCAGTGACACTTGTCGATAGACACTTCTCGTGTGTGTGTATGTGTGTGTAGTTTCATTAGTATGTGTTTACATTCGCTTGCCCGCGTGTGTGTATACATATGTAAGTATTTATGTATGTATTTGTATGTATGCGTGCGCGTATGTGCGTGTATGCGCGCGCGCGCGCGTTGGTGCATGCTCCGGGTCAAACACTATGATCCGCTGGGCCAAGAATGTCTCCCCGCGGGCAGTACATCTTCCTACCCAACTGGTATTCCTCCCACACCACCCCTCCCCCTCATATACCCTCCCCACAAATACCCTCCCCTAACCAACCATCCCCCCTCACCACCCCTCCTCACACCTACCCTCCCAACTCATGCTTGGTACCTCCATACCTCTTTCCCACTTCTCGGTATCTCTCATTCTTTAATTTTACTACTGTCCTAATCCATAGTTTTTGTCATTTTCCGCTCTTCTCGTACAATAATATTAAACCCAAATATTTTCCCGTTAACCCTTCCAGGGCTTAGTTTCTTGACATTATCTGCATGCATATGCTCTTGCGCTACCGTCCATAGGAGGGATATTGCGTGCACAATAAACAAGCCGCTTAGACGGCAAGAAAATCTAACCACATCTCTAATAGTACGGTATTAGTGCGTGATTCAGTGTTGGTAGGTTCGTGAAGAGTGGCGACGACAAGGAGCCATGACTCGAGAGTGAAGAGTGGCGACGACAAGGAGCCATGACTCGAGAGTGAAGAGTGGCGACGACAAGGAGCCATGACTCGAGAGTGAAGAGTGGCGACGACAAGGAGCCATGACTCGAGAGTGAAGAGTGGCGACGACAAGGAGCCATGACTCGAGAGTGAAGAGTGGCGACGACAAGGAGCCATGACTCGAGAGTGAAGAGTGGCGACGACAAGGAGCCATGACTCGAGAGTGAAGAAGAGTGCACTCGGCAAAAAACGTAATAACACGATCGTAAACAAATCGGAGAAGGGAGGAGATCTGAAACCATTGCAAACCAGTTTTAAAACTAGAAGGCTAATGCTCTAATCACTTACCGATACTGTACATTCCCTGAGTATATATATATATATATATATATATATATTATATATATATATATATATATATATATATATATATATTTTGTGTGTGTGTGTGTGTGTGTGTGTGTGTGTGTGTGTGTGTCGTGCCGAATAGGTAAACGCGATTTTGGCTTAAATAGCAACGCTCTTCTTGCCAAATAAGTAAAGCGAAAATTAGTGTATGCAACAATTTCGCAAAAATCATTCCGAACCTAACGAAAAAAATATATTTCATTATTTATTATTAAATTATTGTAAACTTATTTAAAATATATTTAGTTAGATTAGGCTAAATTAAATTGCGCTTGTTATAATAAGGCTAGGTAAGTTTTCTAAGGTTCTTTTGGTGCAATATTATTAATTTTTACATTAACATAAATTAAAAAACTATATCTTTAGACGTACAGGAAATGTTTTTTAAAGGACTTAATTTTTAACGAGTTCTTGCTAATTGACCAATTTTACCTATTCGACACGACATACATGACACAGCACGTAAAGAATGGGAGGTAAATAGATTCTACCTGATGAAGGAAATGTTAGGCCATATTCCTTAGATAAAGAGCCTTTTACCAACATCAAGGCACCTCCTTTGAAGGGATGCAGTCATTAGTACAGATTCTCATCACACAAACGCCTCCACTAATAGACATCCTCACTTGCAAACAAATGAAGGTTTTACAAGGACCGAGCCGCTTGACAAACATGTATATTAAACTTATCTAAGTACTATTTTTTTCTCTCCATAAACGATTTGTAACTTTAAGATCAATTAATGCCATTCCTTCGTTAGTTTTGTTCACCTGGGATATGGACACCACAGGGGACAGAGGAGAACCTTGCTGAACGCCGCAGACGACTCATCATCTGCATCACAACAAGGGAATTTTTTTTCCATAGGAGAAGCACGAAATATATTTACAGTGAGAAGTGAGAAGGGTTGGATATGAGACGGTTCCACCCAGCATGAACCAGTGGACCTAACGTAGTGTTCCTTGATTTTTCTGTCTGTACTGGAGATCCAACGGTTGGTTGAGTGGTTTTAGATTTGTGCTATACCCGTTCAGTGTGTTTACGGCTGTACATGGAACTCAAGGGAGAGGGTTGGGAAACAGGTTTTTCCTCGTATTCTCTTTGTTGCAAATCAAGGTCACTCTTTGTTGCAAAAGAGAACTACTCTGTTTTAAGTGAGGATTAGTCTCTTAATTGTAGATGAACGGTAATAACTTGTTTGTAAAACAAGGTTAGTGGCTTGACTGTAAATCAGGGTCACAACATGAAAATCAAGGTTAATCAGTTGTAAATCAAGGTTACAACTTGTACAACAAGGTTAGAGACCTTAGTTGAAAAATAAAGGCTACATGTAAATCAAGATTAATTACTTAACTGAAAATAAAGATTACATGTAAATCAAGGTTAATTAGTTATAAGTCGATGTCACACCTTACTAGAATATCAAGGTTAATTACTTAACTGTAAATTATGGTTTTTCAGTGGGTAGCTGATATTAGTCATTCTTGAGTAACGACGACAGGAGATATTAACTCAGTCGTATAATCAGCACATTAGTTATTCTGTGTGTGATTCTTCCCTGTTACCATCAACGTCTGCTAAATGACAATCTACCCATTTCTCTCTTCCCCTTGGACAGCAAAGTATCTTTGAATTCTTAAAAATAAGCACACACACACACACACACACACACACACACACACACACACACACACACACAGTAAGTGTAAGGTCATGAAGATTGGGGAAGGACACAGAAGACCGCAGACGGCATACATGTTAGGGAATCAAAGGCTGCAAACGTCACTTAAAGAAAAGGATCTTGGAGTAAGCATTATAACGAACATGTCTCCTGAGGCACACGTCAATCAAATAACTGCTGCAGCATATGGGCGATTGGCAAACCTGAGATTAGCGTTTAGACATCTGAGTAAGGAGTCATTCACGGCATTGTACACCGTGTATGTCAGGCCAATACTGGAGTATGCAGCACCAGTATGGAACCCTCACCTAGTCAAACACGTCAAGAAATTGGAGAAAGTGCAAAAATTTGCAACACGTTTAGTCCCGGAACTGAGAGGTATGTCTTATGAGGAGAGGTTAAGGGAACTCAACCTGATGACACTAGAGGACAGGAGGGACAGGGTGGACATGATAACAACGTATAAAATACTAAGAGGAATTGACAAGGTGGACAGGGCTCGAATGTTTCAGAGATGGGATACAGGAACAAGGGGCCACAATTGGAAGCTGAAAACCCAGATGAGTCATAGGGATGTTAGGAAGTATTTCTTTAGCCTTAGAGTTGTAAAGAAGGGGAATAATCTGGAGAGTGAAATAGTGGAAGCAAGTTCCATACATAGCTTTAAGAAGAGGTATGATAAAGCTTATGGAGCAGGGACAGAGTGAATTAGTATCGACCAGTGAAAAGGCGGGGCCAGGAGCTATGACTCGACCCCTGCAACCACATATAGGTGAGTCCATATAGGTGAGTACACACATACACACACATATATATATATACATTATATATATATATATATATTTGAAATTCCAAGCGCTTTCTTGATTTCTTACATATATACTGCAAATTTCTCACGTATATATTGCAAATTTCTCGCATATATATATTGCAAATTTCACGACTCATCTCTTCCCCTCCCCACACTTCCATAGAAATGTAACTCTCTCTATCTATTTATCTCTACCTCTCTGTCAACTGACCAAATTCAGAACTAGATGGTCTCAATATAGAGATGATCGTAATATGATAAATGAAACAGTTGTGCAGCATTTGGATATCTTTATTCTGGAAACGTTTCTCGACACAGTGGCTTCTTCAGTCCAATGCAGAAACAGTTGGAAGATGGGGAGTTTGAGGTAATCAGTCCCTCAGACCAGAGTCGAGGTGCACAGTCCATCAGTCTTGATTAAAAAGTGGATTAAACACATCAACTGCAGGATGAGACTAATTACCTCAAACTCCTCATTTTCCACCTTTTTCTGCACTGGACTGAAGAAGCCACTGTGCGGCAAAACGTTTCCAGAATAGAGATATCCAGATGTTGCACAAGTTTCTCATTTATCAACATGTCGGTTGTGCAAAACATTTATTCACATCACATGATCGTATCATATGTTATACGTGTTTTCCAAGATCTCTCATTTCCACTCATCTTTCTCTCCTTTGTGTTTTCACAGTGATATCTACTGTCACGGCGAGCTGCTCAAGACGGTGCAGTTGGCTCACATCTACAATGACTCGAAGTACTTCGTGGACATGACCCTCAAGTTCCCTCCCAGCCAGGTAACAGGGGCCTTCGAAACTCTCATGAATAACACCAAGAACAACCCATCGCAGACACAGGTGAGTACATAACAATCACTGACTCATGCATGGAAGTACATTTTAACTATTATCCAGACTTTGGAGTGGAAATTTTTGACAACGTTTGTTTGTTCTCTCCAAAGTGTAAACTATTTGTGAGTTGAAGAAGAGACACAAGTGTAGAGGAAAGCTTTATCGTGACAAACATTTTCTTTGTGTAGAGCTTTATCAGGTCTCATTGGCTTGATGAAGCTCTTAGCATCGAAACGTTGTCACAATACAAGGTTGCTCTGTACCTGTGTCTATCAGTATCGGCAGGACGCCTTTTAAACGCAGTTGTGAAATGTTCCAGTCACGGCATTGTGACTTTTATTCTTATTTATCATAATTCGTCAAAACAAGATATAAAATTAATTATAACATTTAATAGGCAATATTAGAGAAAATGTTTGCAATGCAAACTGTAAGGGGAAAAAAAATCATTACTAACATAGCCAATAAAATCACATACATTGAGAGGATTAAGAAAATCCTTAGTAGGTTTAACCCTTAAACTGTCCAAACGTAGATCTACGTTTTTGTGCGTAGTGCTCTGACCTTGATTTTCTCCATAAGAAAGCATGTAAAAAAAAGTAGATATACGTTTACGTGCGTAGCACTCTGACCTTGATATTCTCGATAAGAAAGCATGTAAAAAAACGTAGATCTACGTTTGGAGTGCTACGCGAGCGAACATGGATCTAAGTTTGGACAGTTAAAGGGGCATCTAAGCTGTGATGTCAGTGCATTTCCTGGAAGAGTGTGTTGTTCTTGATTCTCCGGTACTCTCCCGGCCCAGGTCTTTTCCAGATGGTGACCCGGCCTTGGCTCCCTGGCTTGGGAGTGTGATTGTATAAATGACAATGTAAGTGCTTTCACCGTTGTTGGGTCGCCCTACCTTGGTGGGAGAGAGCTAGTGAAACTGAAAAAACTCAAAGAAGTTAGGAGGGAAAGACCTTGATGTGCATGGGTTCGTTGGAAAACATTCAGCGTAGAATGACTAAATTAATACATAGCATTAGAAATCTTCCTTACGAAGAAAGATTGAAGACCCTAAAATTACATTCACTTGTAAGACGTAGAATGAGGGGAGACATGATCGAGGTGTACAAGTGGAAAGTGGGTATTAACAGGGGGGATATAGATAAGGTCTTGGGGATATCTCTCCAAGAGAGAACCCGCAATAATGGATTCAAGTTGGATAAGTTTGGATTTGGAGGGGATATAGGAAAGTATTGGTTTGGAAATAGGGTAGTTGATGAGTGGAACAGTCTGCCTAGTGGGGTTATTGAAGCTGGGACCTTGGGTGGTTTCAAATTTGGGTTGGATAAATTCATGAGTGAGAGGGGTTGGATTTGAGTGGGACTCGCGCATGAGTGGGTAGAATTGTCAAAGCTTATTTCTTGGGTAGCATTGAAAATTGGGTTGAGCAAATATTCTGTTAGTGGGACGGATTGTGAAGGACCTGCCTAGTATGGGCCAACAGGCCTGCTGCAGTGTTCCTCCTTTCTTATGTTCTTATGTTCTTATGTCGGTGAAGAGCTCTTGAGTAAAGGAATTGGAGAACATCTACATTACCTTAAACCAAATCTTAGTACTACCCATTTCACAGTCGCTGTGTGACCCACATCTGGTTTAGCGCTTCCTAAAGAACATGATAATTGGATTCTTATCGAATCTGATAAAGGAAATGCGTTCCTGACGATTGTCATATTCATGGGGAAGCGCTACACCAGTAGGGTTCATGCTGTTAAATGATGTAATTAAATTCATTCTAAAACGTTAGTTTTTTTCTTTTTGATTCTAAGTTATGGAGATAAATGAAATAAACTTCTTAGAAAATTAATATTAGCTAGCTTTTTGCAGTTCTGTCTTCAGATGTGTGTACAGCCGGGTAAGAACGAGATATTCTATGACCCAGTCAAGATTTAACTATAATAATAACGATAATAATAATAATAATAATAATAATAATAATAATAATAATAATAATAATAATAAAAATAATAATAATAATAATCAAAACATGGTAATGTAGCCTTCCTAAATTTTATAAAGTAGACCATTAACTAATATTTTAAACTTTTCAAGGTGGTCGCCTTGAACAGCACTCCCTTGAATCCAACCTGATTACCCCCAGTTCTCCAGGTGCTGCATGATATTTACAAAGCTAGTGGTTACCCTTTAATATATCTTCCACTGGTATTTTATTTTGGCTCCCATTATAAAGTTTATTTTCAATGACACTTCGGCTCTTGGAAAGGATGTTTCAGAATTGGGAATTGAGGACTGTGCAACGGCAAGCTGCTCTGACGTGCGCTCCATGTCTGCAAAGTTGCAAACCCTCCGTTAGACGGAACTTAGTGTGTGTTGTGTGGAGATTAATTTCAGTCAATTATGGGTTCGAATTGCACATTGTTAACAGCAGTGAAGATGAGTAACGACTTGCTGAACAACCTTATTTTACTGGGACATAAATACGTCCTCCAGAGCTTGATGTTGAGTAAAATGTTCTCCCAGTAAAATTTTGCTTTGCAACGAGTCTTTCTTTTCGCTAAATCAGTCATAGCAATTGCTGAATATTGCATTTAAAGTTTTTTCTTTAACTGAGGCTTAGTTAATTTGATGGTGTGAGTAGAAGTAATCCTGTATTTTCACAACGTAGGTACATAGCTGGTCTTCTTTATTTTTTTTAAAATCACAATGGAAAGTACTTTTATTTTTCGACTAATTGAATTCTTAGTACTACACTATTAAGTTTTCATCGGAAACAAATAATTTTTTTTTATTTTTGGTTAAACAGAAATTAAAGATTAATTTTAGCGTCTCGGTCCGTAAGCAATCGACGCATATTTTTTTTTCATATAATTTACCTTTTTTTCCTCTTTCATCCCAGTAATATTTAAATGTAATTATATTTTTCATTTTACTACTAGAGCTTTCCTCGTATATAAAATTACATACGAAGTCCAGTGCCCGAGGATCAAGGTATTTAACAACACTTTTAACATAAATCTGATAAAACTACGAACAGAGATGGTATTGGAAAAACCAACAAGTATATAAATAAGACACGAGTGCAACACTGTGACATTTATTATGGAAACGTATTGCTTGCTGGGGTGTTTGCCAATTTAATACAGAGACTGAGAAACAGAGTATATATATAAAGGTGGGGAAAAAGGCCGGATGTAGAACGCGTGGATGGTATTAGATTCAAGAGAGAGAGAGATTAGGAATTAACCGATGTCACTTTATCGCCATGTTTTGCCGGAGTAATATTAATTTAGCCAAGATCCAGGACGAGTTAAGACACAGTGTTGTGAATGACTGTATCTGATGTGGCAGTCAACGCGCAGACGCTACGTACTTTCTCCTTTGCATAATAAATGTTCTAAGACTGCACCTGTGTATCATTTATTGTGGATTAAAATATCTTGTTGCTTCAGATGTAAACTATTTATCGTTTTGTACCTCAGGTACAAATCGATAATGTAATTAAAATGTAATTAAAAAAATGTAATTAAAAAAAATAATATTAACATTTTTTTAAAGTAGATCTTTCTTAAAATTTTGAAACCTTTGTAGACAAATATACGTGCAAACGTTGTAAAGTTACATTTTTTTTGTGAGGCTAGGACGCCCCTAAACAAGGATTAATGAGCATAAGGAATTATCGAATCGTACTAACCTCCCAGTTCTTAACCAGCCTCTTCACGGGAGGCTCCTTGATGCCGGTGAAGGGCTCTTGTTCTATGGAATTGCATGTATCATCCTTTTCTTGGATCAAAGGTGACTACCACCCACAGGCGCTTTATGACCCCTAAGGATTTAGTGCTTCTCTGTGATAATGATATTAAAAATCCGAACCAGATTTTATCGTAAACAGGGAGCATTCCCGCTCACTGGGCCTACCTGGAGTATACATAGAGAGGGTTTCGGGGGTCAACGCTCCCGCAGCTCGGTCTGAGACCAGGCCTCATGGTGGATCAGGGTCTGATCAACTGGACTATTACTGCTGGCCGCACGCAAACTAACATACGAACCACAGCCCAGCTGGTCAGGTACTGACTTTAGGTGCCTGTCCAGTGCCTTCTTGAAGACAGCCTGGGGTCTACTTGGTAATCCGCCATATGTATGCTGGGAGGCAGTTGAACAGTCGTGGGCCTGGGACACTCATTGTGTTGTCTCTCAGTGTACTCGTGGCACACCTGCTTTTCATTGGGGGAATGTTGCATCTCCTGCCGAGTATTTTGCTTTCACAGGGAGTGATTTTCGTGTGCAAGTTTGGTACTAATCCCTCTAGGATTTTCCTAGTGTATACTATCATGTATCTCTCTCGCCTGCGTTCCAGGGAATACAAATCAAGGGACTTTAACCGTTCCCAGTAATTTAGGTGCCTTATCGTTCTTATGTGTGCCGTGAAAGTTCTTTGTACACTCTCCAGGTCAGCAATTTCGCCTGCCTTGAAGGGGGCAGTTAGTGTACAACAGTATTCCAGCCTAGAGAAAACAAGCGATTAGAAGAGAATAGTTGAGGAGTTACTCAGAGCTCAGTCAGTGAGTGCCCTCCTGACACACTTGTACACACGTGCACCTGCAGGAAGTCTAAGTCATGACAGTTGTGTAGATTAAGGGTTCAGAAAAGAGACACGTTGATAAATTAGACACATATGAAACACTTGGAAACGTTTTTCGCCACACACACAGACACAGACAGACATACACACACGCCCCGGTGGCCTGGTGGCTAAAGCTCTCGCTTCACGCACGGAAGGCCCGGGTTCACTTCCCGGCGGGGTGGAAACACACACACACATACAACAGGCCTAGTGTCTAATCGACATGTGCCTAGGACCAAATGGTAACTAACTAACTAACACACTCTTCTTTGTACAAGACAATTGTGTTTCTCAGATATATTAGTTTTGTAATAATTTATACTCTGGATTTACTTTAATCTTGTTGAATTGTTTAATAACTTTGATTACTAAACACTTCAAGTAGTTTCTCTTCTAATAATTCCACTTCTAATTAACTCTCACTACCCCTAGCCTCACGAGCTCTATAATAACTTTAAAGTTTTGTATGGGCTCTACTTCCACTGCTTTCTCTTCCAGATCGTTAGTATTTTGAATCCTTAACCTGAAGTAGTAGTTTCTGGTATTCTATCGTGTTAACCTCCATCGTATATGTCCTCACCTTTCTATATCTGGTATGTCTAGCAATCCTGTAAGTCGTAATCATCATCTGGTTCTGTCTTCCTGAACCAGGAGACTAGTTTCGTAACGCATCTTTGGAAATTATGTACTTTCTAGACATGCTGCATGTTCTATAATGGGTCTGTTGAGGTATCTTACTGACGTTCTTAAAATTTGCCAGGTGTGCGCACGCTGTTTTAGATATTTGGGGACATGCTTAGTATTATAGTTATCACCTAGACTACTCCCATATCCAGTCTGTATTTCGTATCCGATCTTGTCTCCTTCGCTGATTTTCGTACCCTTATCCTTGCTAGGGTTAGAGATCTATGACCACTTAATTATTCGTGCAGTCTGTTCAGGTACTGGACATCATCTGGGTATCTATACTTTCTAGGCGTTCAGGTACTCTCATGTTCTCATCATTACCTTTACGTCGTCCGCGAACATGGACTCTCAGGACTATCTCTTCAGGCATCAGGCGTGTCGTGTACGTAGCTCAGGAACAGTAATGGTCCAAGTACCGAATCATTTCTAAGAGTTTTAAAAGTGAATATATTGTCTTGTTTTCATTTTTTTTTATTTTAAGCATATACTGCAATATTACTTATTCTATTATAAATGCGTTTTTTTTAATCCCTTTGAAAACCATTGTGTGCATGTGCGCGTGTGTGTGAGCGAGAGCGCACGTATTTTAAGATTCTCTAGGGTGTGTATTCTCCTTCTTAAACTGGGTTCCCACACTCTGGCATCGTAACCCGTATCATGTATTTTTCTTAAAGCTGTCAATAGATTCTGCTTCTACAACTTCAATGTTTAGGTCATTCCTCTTCCTGGTTACTCTGAAACTGACAAAATACTTCTTAACATCCTCTTAAATTCTAAATGATCCCTGTCCACCCTACTCATTTTTGAGTATTTTGTGCATTGTCTTTCTTGGTCCTTTTGTCCTCTACTTTCGTGAGCTTTAACTTCTGCAGTGTCTTCTTACATCTCGTACCCATTAGCTCTGGGATTAGTCCCAGTTGTGAACATACACTTTTTTTAGTTTCATAACATGTTTGATCAATGAGGGTTCTATATTGATGCTGCATTCCTAAAGATTGATCTCATATATATCACATACAGTGCAGTGAATAACTGTGTTGAGATTCCTAAAAACAAGCAATAGTTTTGCTAAATAAACTACTTGCAGATGTTATTCAGCTTACGTGCACCTCAGGCGATATGTTTGATACTATTCTCATCCCAGGGTCCTTGAATGAGCTTTGCAGCCTTTGTTTCCCATGCCCTTCCACAAATTTCATAATGCTGCACTTTATGAGGTTAAATTCTAATAACCACTTGACAGACCAATCCTGCAGCTTTTCCAGGTCCGTTTGTGGCTCTTGTCCTCTAATGTTTTTTTCTTCTCATTAGTTTCACATCTGCGAAAGGGATACACCAGTATCTGTCTTCTGGTACGTCGTTCACGTACACCAGAAACGGAAGCGATCCTTGTGGAATCCTTCTTGTCCATTCCCATGCTTCGTCCTACATAATCAATGTTTATTTTCTGTTACGTATTTCAAGATGCTCTGAAGTGTTTTTTTTCATCAAGATGATAAACAATAGCAATACTAAACCAGCGTTTAGCGTAGTTAGAAAACACTAATCCACCTTTTGTCTTAGTCTGTCCAGTATTACCCATACTTTTTTTATTCGGTAAAGTTTGCCAAGTCGTCAGTTTCAAACTCCTCTCCTCACGTCTCCGTTATTATATCGCGGATTAATTATCCTATCATCTTACCTTCACCCACTTGAGTTTAATATATCCCATTTTTGTCGCTTCCTCTTGACTAATGTTATCATTATTCATCTCAATTCCTCCCCCTTCCCCCACACACGTGCGGGCAAGCATGGGGAGAGGGGTGAGCAAGCATGGGGAGAGGGGAGAGCAAGCAAAAATAAAGAACTGGGACTCACGACGTCCTCTAGCATTTCAGTATTGCCAGGAATTAGTACCATAAAATCAGGAGGGACGCAGAAAAAATAAATGTTGTAGCGAATTTTGCCTAAGCCCATCCCAAATTACAACACTCTCAAATCAGAAGAAAACTAATGGTAAATGGTCATTTAATCGGAAGAAAAATAAGAGAAAATCTCACGAAGGTTGAGAGGAAAGTATGCGAGCAAATTGATTAATGATTCCATAAAGTATTCATGCCAAAAGAAGCATAAAATATTTGAAGGAACGGGATAGAAACAAAGGTGATAGAACCACAATATCTAGCAGATTTGCAGTCATAGTGGAAGAGATTGTGTCAGATTAGAGAGAAGTAACAAGCGGAGGGCCACAAGGTTCACTACTTGGACACACATTGTTATAGATATGTGTTAATGATTTGCTGAGAGGAATGGTGATGTTTGCAGATGACCTCCAAGCTAATGGCGGGCATTGCAACGTGATACAGAAAGTCATGAGAAAACAACAGCCACGGTTCAACAATTAGCTACTGTATATAAAAAATCTTGACTGGAGAAGGTCGGAAATAGGCCCAGGAGTAGTACACTTTCAGTTGCCTCTCTTGGATCCAGAGGTAACTTGCAGTGATTACTCGGTCAAGTGTGTGCAACAAGGCTAATAAACTACTTAGATTTACATTAAGAATCACTGACACTCTCTAAGATGATCCACTTTTTATCGGGCGCAGGAATCCAACCACCACAGTATAATCAAGGGAAGATGGGTTAGAACATGGGCGATAGTGACTCCTCGTTCCGTCTTGGAAATGAATTTCACAAAAGGGAAAAAAATACCTTTTAATGAGAAAAAGGAGGGCTGGGGTATTTAGATCTAATCCGGGGAAGAAAAGAAGATATTTAGTTTCTTGGAATTATGAACCTTAGAAATCCGAACAAGGTATCAGATCACTGTAAACGACATAGGTAAGAATAGTACTGAAGTACGTGGCGCCAGCAGTGAACCCTCGTTTAATTCATTTTCTCTAGAAAGCTTAAGAAATTTCAGAGGTTTGCTACAATCCTGAGCCCAGAACTACAAGAGTTGGACTTATAAAGACAGGTCAAAAAAGCCATGTAATACATTCATGAGACAAAGTTAATAGGAATATTCAATTCGAGATGTAATTTAAGATACATTTTATTTATTCCTACAAAATGCTGGACTTACCTGGGTATTGTTACTGACCCCATTTTTCCTAGTTTGTGGTAGGGAAAGTATGACCCCAGTATCGTTGTCTTGAGTGGACTGAAGGCTTGAGTGTCTCTGAGAATGTTGCACTGATGTTCACCATTACGTCTGGAATGTTCGTTGCAATCACTCGCATGGTTGCACACGTCACTCAATACCATCACTTGTTCAGTTTCGTGGTATTATCCACAACAGGAAGAACACGGATACGCAATTAGTTCTACCGCGAATTTCCTGGCTTATATAAGGAAACTAGTCTAACTTTCCTAGTTTCTTGAGATTGTCAGAGCAAGAGTCAAGAACGCACTGGTCACTACTGTCCATTTGTCTTTTGTTCGATAAGGAGGCAGCGCCCTCGTGACACGCGTCCTCGTTCGTTCCTTGAAGCAATCTGCCTGCAGCCCTCTGCCCTCGTACTCCTCACTAAGAATATGCTGAGCTCAGCTTGATTTCTCTCCTTTGCTAAACTTTGCAACAGTAGTCAATACAAGATGGTAGATTTATTGTTATCTAGCTATAGACTAGAATTGATAAAAGTCCCAACTTGTAGATAAAGTGGGCACAGATTTTCCCTTAATTTTCATGCTAAGGGGAAGGAGTAATTACTCTAGTTTAACTGTCACTTGCTGCAACGAAAACTGAACTCTAGCAAGGAGAGGATAGCGTGTCTCGTGACGCTGGTACGAACATGTGCGTTTGATTAATCTGTTTATGAGGAAGTAAGACTCCATTAGCCCCTTCCGGGAGGGCTGAGAGATACCCCTTTTACTGGAGAATTTTATCCACATCTCTTATAAAAACAATTATAAAGTTTAGTAATCGTTGACAATGATCCTGTAATACTAGTTTTGTATTTTTAGTAGGAAAATTAATATAAGTCGCAATACACCGTCTTTTGAACAGTATTATTATATGAGTATATAAATGTCCAAGTAAAATTAGATAACTTCAAGGAATTGTTTATGAAGAAGCGTGTGCCAATAAGTTGAAAAAATATAAATACAATTCAAAAGATTACGATCGCTGGAGAGAGAGAGAGAGAGAGAGAGAGAGAGAGAGAGAGAGAGAGAGAGAGAGAGAGAGAGAGAGAAAGAGATTGTGTTTTCCAAAGCTCCGTGGAACTGAATATACTGTCTCCAGCTGACAGCTTTGGACTAAGGCCATTTGCACTCTTCCATTACTGAGCTACAGAAAAGCAAACGTTTAATATAACCATGAATATAACCATTGCGAGAAAAAGAAAGAAATATACAGTGCGTACGAATACTACCTCTGCTTGTTCTATGATTTCTACAATGAAGACATACATTAACATCTAAATATTTCTAATTTACAAAATCTGAATACCGTTAGTGCTCTGGGATAGTAAATTTCCTCTAAATTAAACTTGTTTACTACAAAGTATTCTGCTTCATGCACTTCTTCCGCCCACCAATACCTCAGTCTTCCTCCGCCCACCAATACCTCAGTCTTCCTCCGCCCACCAATACCTCAGTCTTCCTCCGCCCACCAATACCTCAGTCTTCCTCATGTACTCTTGCCACTTTCCAACACATTAGTGAAACGGATAAAGATAAAGAACATAAGAGAAGCGTTTAAAAATACTAAACGATGTCATTTCGTATTTAAAGGGAGTGGACCGGCAAGTTAGCTGGAAATCTCGGTCAAATGACCAGTAGCTCCAGTGGCGGGTCATCGTATGACTGATACCCACTTCAGGAGGCATTTGTCCTTTTTCTGACAAATTTTACCTGACCTAAGAGACGTGCTGACCTCACTGACTTTAATAATGTCCATTTCTATTATCTGAGACACCATAGTTATCTCATAATCTGGCTTCTTCAATCCCTTTTACAATCTAACTTTTGACTAATAGTTTTATCCATAATGTATAGGCTAATTGTGTACTATTACCCGTACTACTACTACTACTACTACTAAATTACTACTATTAATAATGACAATCATATTAATTGCTAGACGTCTGGTTTACGAGTAGATTTATCATGTACGCTACAGCACTGTCTTCCTGTAATATCTGCTCACCTGTGCCGAATGTAAATGTATTAGAACATAAAGCAGCAGAGGTGACGCAAGGTGATGCTCACCTGAATTATACACCTGAGAACTGAGACGATGTCGGTGATAACCTCATCCAAGTACCTTGAGTTATTATTATTATTATTATTATTATTATTATTATTATTATTAAACAATGTTTTTTTAATTATAAACATACTTGAATCCATTAATTTTTTTCGTAGCTTTTGTTTAATATTTGCTACACTCATTTTTTGTGTACTCATCCTAGGTACACTTACATTTGCCTCACATACCCTTCCCACACTCTTCCCAGCTACACTCTTCCCAGCCACACTCTTCCCAGCCATTCTTCCCAACACCCTCGGCTACACTTATCCTAGCTACCCTCAGTCCTAGCAGCAGTCCCAGTCCCCCCTCCTTTCCCCAGCTTCACCCAGCTGGCCAGTATAAATGGTGCTGTCATACGCAGGCGCTGACTTGTGTCACCGGGTAATGAGGTGCTTAAGTCGGTTACAAGCGCTAATTGCCCTAATTGCTGATGGCTGCGGTGACTATCTAAATGACAAACAAGGCTGCTCCCTCGTTAGTAGTCTGTCCGCTTAGGTCTGTGGCGGCGCCCAGGACAGGTCCCGAGGGACGGTCTTGACAGGTCTGCGGGTCCTGATGGCTCCGGTCCTAGGATCCCTGGCTCCTGTCTACAAGGGTCTCTGTACTGGTACTAGAGTTCCTAGCAAGGGATGCAAGACCCTATGGTTCTAGGGAGGACCGGTTCTAGGGAGGTCCGGTTCAAGGGTTCTAGGGAGATCCGGTTCAAGGGTTCTAGGGAGGTTAGATTCAAGGGTTCTAGGGAGGTCCGGTTCAATAGTTCTAGGGCGGTCCGGTTCAAGGGTTCTAGGGCTTGTCTGGTCCCGGCAGTCTGAATTATTCAGGTTTGGTCCTTGGGGTCCCCTTATTTAATCCGGCTCGGTCTTGGAGTCCCTGAGTCTCATCCGGTTTTAAGTCTATGATTATTGTCAACTCGGAAATGTACTGAGGAATGTGCGCTTGTGTGTGTGTGTGTGTGTGTGTGTGTGTGTGTGTGTGTGTGTGTGTGTGTGTGTGTGTGTGTGTGTGTGTGTGTGTGTGTGTACAATATTCTCATTGCTCTAACTTATTCATTTTTCTTCTCTGTTATAACGTGTTTCCATTATCATCTTGATCCGACGTTCTCTAGTATTTCCTGATATAACATTTGTTCTGTTACCTGTTCCTACGTGTTCTGCTGGTATACCATATGTTCTAGAGTAAATAATAAAATAGCACAATACCGTGACTGGAACAATTCACAAATAACACACATATAGGAGAAAGAAACTTATGACAAAAGTCTTTCTATATGCGGATTATCTGCCAGTGTTCTGAAGCAGGGGTCCCCAACAGGCGGCCCGCGGGCCGCAAGTGGGTCTTCTAGGAAATGAATGCGGCCTTCACATGAAATTATATATTCACTTTTATATAGGTTCCACACTGCACAAATATATGACGAGGGCCGTGCGGCCCTCGTCATATATTTGACCGTCAAATGTGGCCCTCTTGTTTAAGAAGGTTGGGGACCGCTGTATCTAAAGTTTTATGTTGTTCTTTAACATATTTAACCTGCTCTGTTCTTCTCTCAGGTCAAAACCTTCGTGGAGGAGAACTTCTATGAGCCAGGGGAAGAGTTTGAAAAATGGAGCCCAGGCGACTGGGTAAGCAAGTAAGTATTCTATATGCCAGTTGACTAGTGAATGATTACGACATGTGTGTGATGGGGTTAATTAACTCTTTCAACACTCACTCCCTGATTGGCTGATGATTTCAGCACATTTTACGATGCGTTAGCTGTTTCACCACAATCTGAGCTGACAATAATTCCAACGCGTCTGTGATGGGTTAATTGTTTCAACACAAATAATTTGAGTGGATGATTTAGACACATGATTGGTATTTTAACATCTCTGGCTGAACAATGGTTTCATTATATTGTGATTTGGTCATTTTAACCCATCTATGACTGGCTATTGATTTTAGCATTCCTGTGACTCGATAATAAATTATACACATTAAAATTGGACAATGATTTCAACACATTCTTTACGACTGGACAATAATTTATAAACTTTCTTTAAGATTGGTCAATCATTTCAACATATTCTCTCTCATTAACGATTTCAGTAATTTATTTTAGTACATTTTAAATGACTAGCAAACAGAGTGAACATCGTCATTTTATTCGCTTGCGTATTTGAGTAAAACCTTAATTGTGTCACTTACGTTCAAGGACAAGTTTGAGTTATCCTGGGTTAGCCACCCAGGATAACTCAAGAAAGTTAGTGCGTCATCGAGGGACTGTCTTATTCCCATTAGGGTCCTCAGTCTTCTCCCCCAGGATGCGACCCAAAAAAGTCGACTACCACCCAGGTACCTACTTAACTGTTAGGTGAACGGGGACAATAGGTGTAATGAAACACGCCCAATGTTTCCACCCTTGCCGGGTATCGAACCACGGACACTCAGTGTGTGAAGCATTACTACAAGGCCACGGGACACCAGACCATACCAGGTCACAGGACACCATATCAAGTGATTGATGATATGAACATACATATATCTGCTTGCTAAAAATGGATGCAGTTAATCGTTTTGGTGAGCACATTATATCGGATCACTTAGTGATCCGATATAATGTGGAATGCGTTTCTTTCCTTGGATCAGATCTTACTGATTTCCATTTCCCATTTTCCATATCCATCCTGTGTTTGTCCCTTAACCTTCTTACAGACGGTAACGGAAGCGTAAATGCATAAAGAAAACCCTAGAAAATTTGTGGAGGTTATTTACAAGTTGGTCAGGTTTGTATAATGCAAATTTAGAATGTTCGCTAAGAATATGTGGAATTTTGATTTAAGATGCGTTGACTTATCATATAGTTTTGTGTACTGTCCAGCGTTTCATTGCTCAATGAGTGTCAGGTCCGTCACATAGTGTAAGAGCAGTAAATGTAAGGCTGACCACCTGTGCGTTTAGCTCGATTATTTCTTTGCGTATAAGTCGTACTGACAGATATTCTTGTAGACAAGCCTATGCCTGCTTACTACAACCTCTGTCAATTTTCACTGCATGTTTCTCTGTGAATGTACGACATTTTGACTCTTATTAATATTTATGCAGCATAATTAACGCAGTCCTGTGTTATCCTCTGTTTTTTATTTTTAAATTAGACTTGGTGAGTAATTTATCAGCGTCATCTTGAGACAATAAGTCAATACGACACGGCATACATAAAAATTGAACTTTTCTCCTTTGTCAACTTTTTTTTCTCTTGGGAAATGCATATGTGAATTATGGAGTCGTGCGAGTCAAGTGCAAGTCATGGGGATATATTATCAACTAAATAGACTTGCGGTAAAAGACACACTTATGTAGAAAAAGGAATATTTGTACAACGTTTCGCTCTAAGAGTTTTATTAAGCCTCGCCATAGGGGGAAATACTGTCTAAATAAAGGCTTGATCTGCATGCGAGGGAGGGGTGAAGGAGAGAGGACTAGTGTTAATAACGAGAGAGCAGAGGTCAAAGTTGTTGTTTTTTTTACTTTATTTTTAATTGGTTCGTTGGAGCCACTTTAATCGCCAGGGTGAAACTTACTTTGAGGGGGAAATGGGCAGTGCAACGTTCACTTACGCTTTCATATTTTTACGAGGGCGCGCACACACGCACAGAACACAGCGAGTCACTGGAAACAAGGCAACTATCAGAACAATAGACAATTTTGACTAATATAAATTTTTAAGTAAGCAGAATAAGCAAGAAGCACTGAACAACTGGCATAAATCCATGACGTGTATAATGTCCGAGGGTAAGAGAGATGATAATCAGAAGAACAGTGGAGCACCGTGAGAGCAGAGGAATCATAAATACAAATAGAGAGGATGAATCTCTCCTCTTAGAACCTAACCAGAGTTGTGTGACGAGGTGGCATACAGAGTAAGACACAGAGTATGTTAATAAGAAACAGCATGCTGTTTATGGCATTTTATTGAGAAGACGTTTCTTCCACCAGGGACTTCATCAGTTATCGAGAATTAATGAAGTCCCTTGTGGAGGGAGTCTTCTCAGTAAAATGTCATAAACCGCATATTGTCTCACATTAGCAGACAAGATGACAGTTTAAGCCGCGGGGGCGTTGATCCCCGGAACTCTCTCCAGGTCTCCAGGTAAACTGCGTATATTTGGATTAATCTCTGGTGTACCACACCACAGATTGATCCACAAAGAAGAGTGAGCAGGGATAATGAGAAAGGTATCGCACTGGATCATAGAATACAAAAGGGAAGCAAGTAAGAGTGATGGTCAGTAAGGATGTACGTATAAAGATGGGGAGGACAGCATGATATGCTGTCAGTGTTGAGACCAGTACTACTCTTCATATACATGAATGTACCTAATGAGCAAAAGTCCTGTATTTTAATATTTACAGATGACGAGTTACTAGGAATAAAAACTAGAGACGGAATGAAAAGAAGTATGAAACTTGACCAGATGACAGAGATGCATGCTTCATACTTGGATCAGGAAACTGGGTAAGCAAAATAAAGAGCATATCACTGGTAGCCCATATCAATAGCGTTAGTGATATACGCAAGCTTTCAAAAACGCTTATTAAAGATGATTCAGGATTCTATGCACCACATGCTGTACCTCAGGCCCATAGTTAAGCATGTAGGACCTGAGTCGAGCCCACAACTGATAAAGCGCAAAATTAAACTTTAAGAAAGTTCAAAGAACTGCAGCAAGACTAGTCTCAGAAGTGTGAAGGCCGACGTAACAGGAAAAACTAAAATAAATGAATCAATCAACTTGACCGACTGAGAGGATGCTCAAGAGCACTAGGGCAAGTTGTTTTAAAACCGAGAATCATGTTCAAGGGAGCATTGCTGGAATTTCAAGACGCATGTGAGTCACAGGGATATAAGAAGGTGCTCAGGTTGGTCAGAAAGTAAGATGACGTAGGTGAAGATGTGGTGATACGAAACACCATACACAATTCTAAAGACAAGACTCCGTCAGGCAAAAAAAAACTTGTGAAACGAGTCTTATGCGGTAAATGCAGGGGTCAGGAGCTGAGGCTCGAACACCCGCAACCACAAAATGGATGAGGTGCGCATTTCTTCCTCGTACTCCCGTTCTCCACACGTACCAACGTATATACACTATGTCCTCACATAGAATGAAGGAATCCATTAAAAAACAAATAAACCATTTTTTGTTTTGCCAGTGGGAAGAGAAGCCAGTTTGACTGGGTTTTCTATTTACGAGACAAGACGATGACGGTGCACACGGCGCTTGTTGCAGACGCGAGGCCAGAATCGTAAATGCAGAGTTATAGAATTTACCTCCGATATTGCAATTGGCTCCGCCATATACGTACATTTGTGCGTTTGTGTCTACTTCTTCGCTGTTTCTTGGGTTGGATCTTATCTCTTGCCCCAACTCTTAACTAAACGTGGACGGGCGCGCTCGCTCTCTCTCTCTCTCTCTCTCTCTCTCCTAGCCTGGTGGAAAATATGCTTCTAAAGCTGCATTTCGATGCTGTCTTTACTTTTTCATCCATGTCATTCAAATTTCTGTTTACCTTGAAGCTGATAAATATTTTCTGACACCCATGTTCTTCATTTGCGTTATTAAACTTCTGTCTGCTTCCCCCCCCCTCCCCCCGTCTTGCTGTCTTTTCACCTGCTGAATATTGTTTCCCTGTCAAGTCTTTTTGAGTATCTTATACGTAGTAATCATGTTTTCCTGGTCCTTCTGACTTCTGTTGTCAGTTTATTTTCCTTAGCTCCTATACTAGTTTCGTTGCAAACTTGAGTGCTTTCTATGGATTCTTTATAAGCCTCATCGGTGTGTGTGTGTGTGTGTGTGTGTGTGTGTGTGTGTGTGTGTGTGTGTATGTGTGTTTGTGTGTGCGTTGCGCGTGCGGATGCGCACACATGCTCGCTGTATCAGGAAATATTTTAGTTGAAGGAGACAGACTGATGGTCCGGGAAGTAGTGTTTGGATGGACGAGCTCTGTGAGAGGTGTCCCACTAAATTTCATGTTGGAAACAAAATAGCTTCTCGTATGTCTGCGGAAAATGGAAAGCTAATGAGGTGAGTAAAGCCTAAAACTGAAAGTTGAAGGAGAATTTCGACACTGAGCACGAATGATTGGAGAGGAGATTGTTGGAATTTAATACCTGCAGAACCAAAGGTAAGATAATCGGGAAAGAATGGCGGAAATTAGATGCGGAATGCATTGTTCGGAAAGATTGCAAGTCCTAAGAGAAAGTATAGCATCAGTAATGACAGGAAGAGCTTATCATTCGAATAACCGCAGTGACTACTGTGTGCTTAGGCATAATTAAGAACATTCAGTTACCTTAACCGAATCCTTGAGACTCCTATAAATATAATGCTTGCCAGACCTGTCATAAAGTACACAGGGTCGGTATGAAGCCATCACCTGAACAAACACATCAAAAAACAAGAGACGAGTCCAGACAGTCTGTGATATTAGTTCTATAGTTAAGATGAATGATCAGCAAAGAAAGACTAAAGGAGATGAATTTCATATTATTTAAACTTGTAAATATATGGTGAGAAACCTAATAAAATAATGGGCGAAGCGCTAAATTTCTGTCTGTGAATACGTGAGGACAAGTCAAGAGAAGCCAAGCAAGCAGCAATATTTGGCACCACAACACATCATTATTCTCTGGCACGTACGGAGGGCAACAGCGTCCTTACCTGAAGTCTCCTTCATTGGCAATAATGCTGTTTTCCTCAGCGAACGCTTCATATCGAAATTGAACACTGGAAATATGTTGTGCTCACGGTCTTACGGTGGAAGACGGCAGCAATATGACCGTCGGAAATTTAATTTGCACTGGTGTATTTCTACGTGTAGGAATCTTGCAATATTTATATATCATTCACTCAACTTCTCTCTTGCCAGAAACATTCTGTCATCACAGTTGGGATTACTCTTCGAAATATTACATCATAATCTTTTCAGAGTGCAGACGCTCTGAAAAGGACTCAAGTCCTTGAATCCTTCCAAAAATGTTACCTTGCTTACACTCCAACAACATGTCAAGTCTTAAGAGAACACTTCCCTCTACTCCGATCTAATGCACTCACACAGACCTGTTGGATATTCAAGCACCTAACTAAACCTTTCTGAGACGATCCCTGTGCCACCTTCTTTCCACCAAAGATTTATATACCCTTCTAGTCATCTTTTTTGCTCCATCTTCTAAATGTCCAAACCACCTCAACACCTTCTCAGCTCTGAATTATACTTTGGTAACTCAGTACTTTCTTCTAATCTCCAAGCTTCGAATTTTCTGCATAATAATTACTCCACACATTGTCTTCAAACACAACATATCCACTGATTTCGGCCTCCTCCTCATCGCAACGTTTAAAACCCATACTTCATACGCATATAACAGTGTTAGTACCTTCACTCTAGTGCATTCCTTTTTTTTGCCTCTGTGAATAAAAGTGAACACTATGGTGTTTACAAGAGGCGTGATATTATAATTACACCAAACACTTTCTGTTTCTCCTCATCAATTCTGTGGTTCATCTCATCTTTCATAGACTCGTCTGCCGACAAGTCCACTCATAAATATCTAAAACCATTGACTTCTTCCATACTCCCTTTTTTCAATCTGATATCTAATCTTTCATTACCTAAATTTTTTGTTGCTCAAATTACCTTGCACTTTTCAGTTTGTTTTTAATTTCCTTTTACATACCCTCCCATATTCGTTTACAAAGCTTTGCAACTTATCTTCAGACTCTCCCAAAAGAAATGTCATCGGCAAAAAAACGACTGTGACAACTTCCATTTTGTATCAGATTCGTTATGTTATAATATCACTCCTCTCGTAAACACCGTAGCGTTAACTTTTTACAACCCTCTATATACATTATATGTTAAACAACAGTGGTGACATCATTCATCCTGGTCTAAGGACTACTTTCATTGGAAAATAATTTCCCTCTCCTCTAAAAGTCCTAACCTAAGCCTCGTTATCCACATGAAAAGTCTTTACCGTTCGTAATTTTCTACCGCCTATTCCATACATTTGTAATATCCGAACATCTTACATATTGCTTTATCCACCCTATTATATGCCTTTTCTAAATCCATAAAGGTAACACATAGTTTCTTATCTTTATCTAAATATTTTTCACTCATTTGAATCAGTGTAAAAAATTGATTTACGTATCCCCTACACTTTATGTGTATAAGTGGGTTGGGCATACAATATACATAATGCGCAATGTAAACATATTTTTGTTAATTATTGCGAAAGGGTGACTTTTTAAAGCTCTGCTGAAGGAGGCAAATGGCTAATGACACAACATTTACGCCCACTCATATGCTTGAACTTTATTCTATACAAAAACTTTATTAAAAAAAAATTTAGTTGTAAGTTGTATACGCATCGGATAAAAGTTACTGTGTTGCTGAATACTGCATGCATGACATAGGCTGCCTCTGGCTGCATGCCTGTCTGTTGCTATTGTCTGACTATTGTTTGTCAGTCTGTAACTTTTTCCCTGTCTTTCCCGGTGTCTCTGCCTCCATATAGAAACCGCCATCCTAATGCTTTTGTTTTGGAATTATCAAGGTTAAGGAACTGAGCACCCTCTATGAAGACTCTCTTTACTATACAGTATAGTCTCTGTATTGAACTCTAAAGCCCCGGTTGGCGAAACGTCTTCATAAAGACACCCAGGTGTTGCTCATGTGTCTTATTCATCAGCCTTTCTTGTTGACTTGTCTGTCCCTGCCTCACTATTTGTTATCGATGATTTGTCACTGTTTACGTATTAATTGCGTTTGCTATTCTGTTACTGGTAGTGAGGCAGGCAGTCAGTCTAGCTGGGGATTGCTAAGTAGAATGAGGGACCCGAGGAAGTTAACGGGATTGCATGAGTAAATGAGCAATGACCATTTGGTGCAACCGGTGGAGGAGGCTGAGAGAGGGATAGGGGGGCGTTGTGGGTGGAGGATGGGGAGGCAGCTTGAGAGGTGTGGGGATCAGATGAGGAGAGAGGGGTGGAGGGCAGCAGATGGAAGGAGTGGAGGGCAGCAACAAGAAGAATGCAGAGTGGTAATGGGGTAATGGGGAGGATGCCTAAAGCAGGAGGGGCTGGGGTGGTCTCACAAGACTTGTGCATCCGGGAGCATCCGTCATCCTGAGAGCTTACACCCATCCTGTCTCGGTCTCATCCTACTCCTCTTAATCCTCCTCCTTGTCATTTTAATCCTTCTCTTAATTCTCCTTTTACTCTTAATCCTCTTTCTCAATCTTCCTCTTAATATCCCTCTTCTCCTTACACTTTTCTCATTATAGTCTTATCATATTATCCTTTTTTTCCATATCCTTTTCTCTTTATTCTCTCCTTATCCTTCCCTGCTCATTGTCTTACTACTTCCCTGCTCCTCAATAAAAACACATCTACTATCACTACTCTTAATAAAAAATAAGCACAAATATTTTAGTCTTTGCATGATCTAAGAAAGGTATCCCCATACTGCGTAACTCCAGACCCCATATCTCAATGCATGCGATAAAATTAGTGCTGAGTGCATGATAAATTTATAATGCAGTTGAATATTAGTACTAAAGATTTGAAGAAAATCATATGAGGCATTCACAGATTATCCCATGGAATGTAATCTTCCTATTTCTTCAGTTAAAAAAATGGCAAATTAGGACATTCAAAGCTAATTCAAACCATCCACAAAATGCTTTGACGTCTAAAGGCAAAAAGAACAGGTATTCTCTTATCTCAGAGAGACCAATATTCTAAAGCACACAAACACATGAAAGCTGCTCTTACGTCGGTGTTGGATGGTGTTGGTGTTGGATGGCGATAGTGTTGGATGGTGTTGGTGTTGGATGGTGTTGGTGTTGGATGGTGTTGGTGTTGGATGGTGTTGGTGTTGGTGTTGTATGGTGTTGGTGTTGGATGGTGTTGGTGTTGGATGGTGTTGGTGTTGGATGGTGTTGGTGTTGGATGATGTTGGTGTTGGATGGTGTTGGTGTTGGATGGTGTTGGTGTTGGATGGTGTTGGTGTTGGATGGTGTTGGTGTTGGATGGTGTTGGTGTTGGATGGTGTTGGTGTTGGATGGTGTTGGTGTTGGATGGTGTTAGTGTTGGAGAGTGCTGGTGATGGTGTTGGTGTTGAATGGTTGAAGCCAATCGGATGAGGATCTCAGAAATGATTTCTTTAAAACTAACATCTAAAATTTTCCAGCTTTTCTTTAAAATAAATAAATTGAGACCTTCACTGCATATTTTTTTTTTGCTGGTTTCAAGAGCCCACAGATGTTATCATCACACAAAAATTTACTGTGTTATCCTTGATTCAATCTATATAAAGTAAAAATCTTACTTATTCTGATCAGATGAGACGTTTTAGAGTTATTTCATGGAAATTTAATTGCGTAAAAAATTTACATAAAAACTTCCACAACTTAAAAATAAGAGGAAATCTGAGAAAAACGCTTCAGTACTAAAAGTTTGAAGTTGACCTGAAGATACATTCTCTAGTTATTGCACAGAATGCGTTAATCTCAAGTTTATTACTGTTACTAAAAAAAATTGCGCGCGCACTGCCTAAATTCACCCTCAAAAAAGATTCATCCATATCACAAGACCATCAGCTATCAAAAACTGATGAGGTTCAGTTTTTGATGATCATCTTTAGTTATTACATGTAAACTAATTTAGTTAATCAAATTGGGAATTTAGAATTTATTAGGCTCCTAGTGAAAGCCAAGCTTTATTTTAATAAAGCCTATTAACACAATTAATTTTCCAGTAACTGCTCTAAATTCAATTATTTCAAATTTTAAAATTTGCAATTATTCAGCCGAATACTCCGAACTTCTTTAAAAAATTACTTTTTCATTTTTTTAACTGACTGATAATAAAATAAAAATTTACGTTTTTAGTTTAGGTTAGACGAGGTCAAAAAATTATATTCTTGACCTCATCTAACCTAAACTAACGTAATTTTTCTTGACTAAATTTCAAATGTTCACCTAAACAGTCTAATGAAATACATCTTTGCAAATATTTAGAAGCCGATACAATGAAGCATTCCTTAGTTGTGTATTAAAATTGGCAAATTGGGATTTATGCAGCCTTATAAGAACTCATTTTTGTTTTTGGAAAATACATCAGGGCTGAAAATTTGGAGTCGACCAGAAGAGGCATTCCAGTTACCTCATAAATTCCAACGATTTCGATGTTTAATCAACTAATTTGGTATATTGTCCGGACACAAACTAAATGGGTGCTATCATGGCCGCTTGATACATCATCCATTAAATTTTGAAGCTGTTCAAAAAGTGAAAGACTCAAATATATTTATCGTGATTTAACGGGAATAAAAAAATCAGTATTTTACACATAAAATTGACAAACGTTCACCGAAGCAGTTGAATTTCACTCTCCGTAATCTTCGAATTTGGAAACTCTTTTTTTTTATGAACATTGAAAGTCGAGCTTCCGAGGATTTTGGAAGTTACAGGAGATTTTTCGGGACGTTGGGATTAGGCCATACAATTTCGGCCACAGGGTACCTGCACATGCCAGCTGTAACCGGAATTTTGGCCTAGTTACGGTACAACGTCATTGAAAATTTGAAGCAGATCGGAAGGGGGCTTCTCGCGTTCAGAGAGAAATAAAATTGAAATCTTTGAGGGGAAAAAATCCGGCAACCGCTTATAAGTTCCCCTTCTGGAATTCCAAAATATCAAAATAGTCTTTTTTAAAGAACAACATTAAAAACACTTTCTTTGTCTTCTTTATTCCTTTCCTTCATATTCTTTTTATTTATGCAGTTAATAATAATACTAAGAGTTAATAATAGACGTCTGGTTTAGTGGTCACAATCTGGGCGTCAGTCAGTCTTGGAGAATTTAATTAAATTTTCGTTTTGTTCAGCGCCATGGCTTCCGTAGCGGCGGCCTCAGCAACTACATTTCCCACTCAAATATTAATTTAGAAAGTTTGATATACTGAGCCAGTGTGCCCTTTTGTTGATGAAATTCTGTTTGGCTGCACCAAGAGCCACACCACCAGGAGCCGCACCACATGAAACCGCACCACCAGGAGCCGCACCACCAGGAGCCGCACCACCAGGAGCACTACCATTAGGAACACTACTATTAGGAGTACCATCACAGGAACACTATCAAAAGGATTTGTGTAAAAAAGGAGCATTACTGCCACGAGCACCACCATCGCAACTAGGAGCACCAGCAAGTGGAGCATCATCAGGACACTATATATAGTAGCTCTTACAAAAGTGCAACTTTATGAATGAGTGATTGGGAGGGGAGGGAGGGGATAGGGGCGTGCGATGCTGTTCTGCATTGGTGTTCGGGTCCTTGGATGATGGAGGGGAGGGGCTGGGGTGTGAGGGGTCCATGGAGAGTGAGGGTCCTGGGAAGTGAGAGGTTCTTGAAGGATGGGGGCCCTGTGGGGCTTTTTGTAGTGTCTCCGGAAAGCTTTATGCGAAGAAGAGCTGGTGGTGATGAGGATGATCCTTTTGAGAAAGCGAAACTTCGAGTGAGTTACCAGTTGTCAAAGCCATCTGTCGATATACAATTGACTTTGTGTGTGTGTGTGTGTGTGTGTGTGTGTGTGCTTAAATTCGTTTACGGGGGCCGGAACTTAGCTCTGGCCCCTCCCCCTCTCCTTGACTATTTTGATCGCCATCACTGCTTTCTATCCTCTTGGGGCTTATAATACATTTTTCTTGAAGCTGTGTATTGAGTTTGGCTCCACTACTGCCTCATCCAAGTTATTTTCCCTTTTCAATCACTCTGTGACTAAAATACTTCCTTACATCCCAATAGCTTATCTTCTTTTCAGCTTCCACCTGTGTTCTCTTGATCCTGGTCCTCTTAATTCAAACTGTGTGTTCCTATCTGTCCTATCAGCTCCTCTTAAGATTTTGTATGTAGTAATTATGTAATGTACGGGATGCATTCTGCGGTCACGTACTCATTTAGTTTCCTGAATGATATTCTAAGGTTTGCTAATCTTTCTTTAGCCGCTGCCGTTATACGATTTATGTGCTAGGTGGTATATTAAAATCCAAGGCCTTTTCACTCTGATATTTGCTCTCTCGCCCAGGTGTACATAATATACACCTGGAAGATCCTGGAGGGATTCGTTCCAAATCTGAACACCGAAATCACTCCGCATTATAACGAGAGACTTGGCAGACAGTGCAGACTACCTCATTTTAAAAACAGGGGCGCGACGAATAGAGTAAGAGAATCCCGTGAGTGTCAAAGGTTCCCTACTCTTCAACGCCCTCCCTCCATGTATACGGGGAATTATCAACAAACCTCTGGCGGTCTTCAAGAAGAATCTGGACAAGTTTCTCAAATCAGTGCCTGACCAGCCGGGCTATGGTACGTCCACTGGACTGCATGTGACCAGCAGTAACAGCCTGGTTGATCAGGCTTTGATCTTCTTATGTCTGGGACCGGACCGCGGGAGCATTGACCCCCGGAAACATTTTTTTCAGGTTAGAAATTCAGGGTCTCTTAGCTGTCACCTTTATATACGGGGAACCATGATATTTTTTTTATTTTTCAAATTTCTGGCAGCTGTCCTGATAGGAGTGATTGGTTGAATATTTTTGTTATTACGTCACATATATATTTTGCTCCCTCTCTCATCGATTTTGTTACTTACAGCTCATGTAATAGCAAACCATAGAATGGGTGGGACTTGAACCCATGGTAAGCCAGTGTATAAGCTACTCGAGTGGCTTATACACTGGCCTGGAGTTTTAGGACTCACTTGTCATGGGTTGAAACGCCACCCGTTCTGTGGTTTGTTTGCAATCGTGTCATTAACGATTCCTTGAGTCAGGCAATAGTCTTATTACTTTCTTAATTTGTTGTATTGATACGCTCCGGCACCCGTTTATCTATTCTGAATACAGCGCCTTCCGGAAGTGAAGGCCTGCCACTTCTGTGAAGTGGACGCTTGCCACTTCTGCGAAGCGGAGGACTGCCACTTCTGTGAAATGGAGGCTTGCCACTTCTGTGAAGTGGAGGCCTGCCACTTTTGTGAAGTGGAAGCCTGCCACTTCTGTGAGGTGGAGGCTTGCCACTTCTGTGAGATGGAGGCTTGCCACTTCTGTGAAGTGGAGACTTGCCACTTCTATGAGAACTTCTCTGAATCTTTTGCTAAGCACTTGTCATGCCTCTGCCATTCTCCATTAGTGTCCTTCAGTCTTATCACTTACCCCTCAGTCGCCTCTTTTATGTGGTTCCAGAGTAACTTTGGTGAGATTTCCGCTGATGCTTTGTCACTTTCAAACTGCCCTTCATCTCCTCTTCTTATTCTTGCGTGTTCGTTTCTGGTTCTTCTGCCTCATTCTCGGTTTTCTGTATTTTGATTTGCTCTCTATATTTTTTTTCCAATATTCTTGTTTCTTCCCTTTGGCCTCTCTGCATTCTTGATTAAACCATGTACTCTGATCAACCTGCTTCTTTTCTTCTTGGTAAGTATGACTTTTTCCTTTGCCTCTTGGCATAATACGATTGCAAACAAACTATGGTACAGGTGGGGTTAGAACTCATGGCGAGTCGTAAAATTTCAGGCCAGTGTGTAAGCCACTGGGCCAGCTGGCTACAATAAGATTCATTCAGCTAGGTACATTTATACACCATAGGGAGGTTAGCATGGGCCCTACAGATGAATTTGTGGGCACAGTGGTGGCCCATGCTAACCTTCCTATAGTGTACAAATATTGTACCAGCTGGCTCAGTGGTTTATGCACTGGCGTGGAGTTTTACGACTCATATGCCATGAGTTCTAACCCCACCCATACCGTGGTTTGACTATTACCTTCCAGTTTCCATTCCCATTCTACTTCGCTCAGAAAATTTTCTAATGTCATCATATTAACCTTTCCTGTAATCCCATTATCTGTTTCTCATTTCCTCCCTTTCTTTCTCCATACCCCATTCCACCAGGTACTCAGAAGCTTGTAACACCTGATCGCTTCTCCCATTGGTTCCCCATAATTTCCATGTTGTATTTTTGTGTCTGTTTGTGTGCGTATACTCATCACTGTGATTGCAGAGGTTCAGTCTCAACTTCTGTAACCGCCTTGCTGACCGTTGACGGCTTCAGTGACTTGTCATTTACCTCTAGTTATCCCCTTGTATACCCATTTCTCTCCTCTCGAACAGTCTGTCCTTTACCACAGAGTTATCTGAGTATTTTGAATGTTTCGTGATGCCTGGTCCTTCTGTGTACACACACCATCAAGATGGCCAACATTCAGACGTACACACACACACACACACACACACACACACACACACACACACACATGTGTGTGTGGGGGTGTTTGGAGATCCTAATGGGAAACGGTAATTCTGTCATAAGGTACATCTGATTAATGAGCGTGTTTACATTGGATTTGCAACCATAAAAATGTCCCAGTCTGTCACCCATCAGTCAGTCATTCAACAATATTTCATAGCTTATGCAAGCTCTGGTGAAAAACCATAACCAATTATTTTTAGTAGATGAAGGCAAACTCAGCGTACTGTGTTTAACAAGCTGCAGAATTAGTTCTTATATAGACAATGCGTCGCTCTCTGTAGAATCTTTTCAAGCTTGGTTTCTTCCTGCATGTTTGCTGGTACTACGCGGTTTGACTCACGAAATCGTAAAAAAATACGATTGAAAACAAATCACGGAATGGGTGGGGTTTTAACTTATGGCGAGTGTTATGATTTCGTCAGCCATGATGGTGGCTTTAAAGGGACTTGAGCTAGAGTACGCCACAGCCACTCTATTGTTAGATTCGTCTATAAAAAACTTCATTTGTGGTCACAGTGGTGGCCCATGCTAATCTCCCTGTGGTGTATAGAATATACCTAGTTAAATGAATCCTATTAGAGCCAGCTGGTCGAGTGGTTAACGCACTGGCTTGTGAGTTTTAGGACTCACCTGCCATGGGTTCAAGCCCCATCCGTTCCATGGTTTACTAAGTAGTTTCTTGCAAATATAGTTTCCCGGGTTTCCCTCGAGTATCACTAGCTGGTAGAGTCAGCCTTACGCACTTACGCATTAGGTTTGACTTAAGTAACTGACTTGGCGTTCCTCAAAAGGGGTGTTAATGGTCTGTTGGCAGTTATCTGAGAAGAGTCCAAATGCCCAATGGACGGAACTGAACATTACTTGGACGTGCGGTAATCGAACCGTGTGTCTGCTAATTTGCCACTTTCAAGAAGGAAATGTTCAGATATTTGTATGAACACTATGCGACTTGTTGTTGGTTTTAGCAATGTTAGTGTT
Source organism: Cherax destructor (assembly GCA_009830355.1). Classification (NCBI taxonomy): domain Eukaryota; kingdom Metazoa; phylum Arthropoda; class Malacostraca; order Decapoda; family Parastacidae; genus Cherax; species Cherax destructor. The sequence continues at coordinate 672,921 of WNWK01000032.1, forward strand.
GTGTATGTTGACGTAGGAGAGGAAAGCATCTTTAGGATTACGTAAAACTAGGGTTGATAAAACCCTATTTAGGGCAAAACATAGCCAAATTAAAAAGAAAAGCTTTCTTTACTTAATCCGTCTTTCTGAAGCTACAACCATTAGTTTCTTGCATACGTATTTACGTTAATTTCTTGATATACTCTATTTAAAATAGTTTACATTATATTATGTAAACAGAATTTGACCTATTAAAGAGTACCATAACACCAATAAATGTAATAATACGTAAAGACTACAGTAGCTTTTGAAGTGCGCGTAAAACACTAATAAAAAACCCATAATTTTGAGAGTGATAATGTTACACATTCGACGGTCATGATTAGACTGATATACTTTCAGTGATGGGGATAGGATGATCTGGTACGTGTGCTTTATATTCCTAAATGTGGAGAATTATTAACCCAGGATAAACCATCAATGACAGTGAGCATGGCTTGGAATCCTTCCACTCAGTGCGACTCACACCCGACGACTAACACTTTCAGGTACCGATTTACTGTAGCTGAACAGGAACAACAGCAGACGACGACCTGCCCACATGTTTCACAATGAGAAAATTAGACACATATGCAACATCTGGGTATCTTTAATGTAGACGTTTCGCCATCCAGTGGCTTTATCATTACAAATTCTAGGACATAATTTGAAGACAGTAGAACTATATACAAAAGACGAGGTAATCAGTTCCTCAGCCTTGGAGTTATTGGTGTGAAGAGCACCGTAGTCGTGAAGAATCTTCAGATTCTTCACGACTGCGCCTGATCCACGCCTGGTGGATCTGTTATGGCTTATCTTGGCTAACTCGTCGGAACACGGGTAGTAGAATGGTAGCGTAGGTGAAGTGATACGGCCGTAGACTAGGCTTGGGTTTATTGTCGAATAGGGCAAGTGTACACGGGTACAGAGGGTTTGTGAGGAGACCAGAACCCAGCTGGGTAGGACCTGTTTCGGGGAGGTAGGCCGCCAGAGTGAGGAAGAAACATGGCAGGCCAGCCTGACCTTGATAGGCCTATAGATGGCAGCACCTTAGTGCCGCGCAGTTTGAAAGGGACTCAGTATTGGCTGTTTACAGATCAGGTCCTGATCAACCAGGCTGTTACTGCTAGTCGTACGTAGTCCAACGTACGAACCACAGCCCGGCTGATCGGGTACTGACTTTAGGTATCTTCCCACTTTTTCGCATCTCTCTTGGGGTTATGGAATTATTTCCCGTGTGTGTGTGTGTGTGTGTGTGTGTGTGTGTGTGTGTGTGTGTGTGATGCTGTTGGGAAATTAAAACAAGATGCTTTTGGGAAATACAATAAAATTAAGACGCTCTTGAGAAAGACAAAAGAAGCTTTTGGGAAATACATTTAAAAATAAGACGTTTTTGGGAAATACAGTATAATATATTACTAGTGATGCCTGGCCAAGGACCGGGCCGTGGGGGCGCTGAACCCCAGAACATCCACAAGGTAGACTCCCTGTACCACTGCTACAAATAATTGTTAATAATATATAATTGTTTTTGTTTTAAATATTGTGTGTAATTTGGTTAATTTCTCATTAAAATCTCTCGCTACGAAGAGTTACAATGATTTTTTTATGGAATTTGGCATTTTCGTTACAGATGCCATAAGTTGCAAAAAAATAAAATTCTCAGTCTAGACTCTCTCTCTCTCTCTCTCTCTCTCTCTCTCTCTCTCTCTCTCTGTCTCTCTCTCTCCCTCTCTCTCTCTCTCTTTCCGTCCCTCCTACGTCCTCACCGATAAACAGGGGAAAAGTGGGAGAGAAATCAATACATGGAAATGCATAGCCTCTCTCTTTCTCTCTTCCTCTCTTCTCTCTCTCCTCTCTCCCCCCAGGCGGTATTATCAAAACTTTTCCTGCAACCCGGAACAATACCTTACTTCATTCTTACTTTCTCCCTTTCTGTATTCCATTCTGCCCCTTACGTCCTCACCGATAAACAGGAAAAACGTAGAAGGGAAATCAATGCTGTATATGCATAGCCTCCCCCCCCCCTTCTCTCTCTCTCTTCCTTGAATTGATTTCCTTTGAATTGTTGCTGGTGCCACTTGAGTGCGACAGCTGGGCGTTCAGAGAGCAAGAGAGAGAGAGAGCAAGAGAGAGAGAGAGCAAGAGAGAGAGAGAGCAAGAGAGAGAGAGAGAGAGAGAGAGAGAGAGAGAGAGAGAGAGAGAGAGAGAGAGAGAGAGAGAGAGAGAGAGAGAGACACACACAGAGGAGAAAAGGTAGGACAAAGAGAGGGAGCGATAATAGGTAAAACGAAAAGGGGCCAGTTATTTAAAAGGACAAGTTGGGCAATGAAAGGCAGATGAGGGTGATCAGGAGAATGGTGATTTGCGAATAAATTTATCGACTGTGCCACTTCATGGTAAAAATAAATAAATAAATTATACGCAAGACACTGCACAAACAGGCAAGGTTAATTGTCAGTTTTATCAATGTTCTTCTCGCCATAAAAATATGGTTACTGCAGATGCTGCAGAAACGTCTAGTGCGATATTGCCAGTCACTTTGCAAGACGTATCGAGGGAATATGACGGGAAATATTTTTAACGTATTGCATAAAATATTGCAGAATCATTTGGGAAGATATTCAATATGGGAAAAATCATTTGCTGTTTATATATAATATAAATATATATATATATATATATATATATATATATATATATATATATATATATATATATATATGTCGTGCCGATTAGGTAAAACTTGCATTTTGGCTTAAATAGCAACGCTCACTTGCCATATAGGACAAGTGAAAATTTGTGTATGCAATAATTTCGCAAAATATTCTGAACATAACGAAAAAAAATATTTCATTGTATTTGTTTATTATTAAATTAATGTTAACGTATCTAAAATATATTTAGTTGGGTTAGGCTAAATTAAATTGCACTTGTTGTAATAAGGTTAGGTAGGTTTTCAAAGTTTCTTTTGGTACAAAATTATAAATTCTTACCTTAACATAAATGAAAAATATATCTTTAAACGTATAAGAGAATATATATATATATATATATATATATATATATATATATATATATATATATATATATATATATATATATATATATATATATATATATATTTATATATATATATATATATATACACACACACACACACATAATGTGTAATATTTGCGGGTGTATTGGTTGGGGACTAAAACTTATGGGCTAAACAGAGAAGGTCATAGAGGTTGAGATCTCTGAGGGGAACTCATTCTCCTAATCCTTCACCGTCCTCTAGAAAATGCGAACTTGAAAATCTCGTGATACGCCCACATTACCTGACGTAAACCCCTTTTACTTTATTAATTTCGCTATTGTTCTTCAATTATATTCAAATAGAGGTTAATATATGTTAACGATACCTAGAAGAAGAGTTGCAAGGTTTCCGTTCGAAAATGTTTCTTTGTTCTGGTAATAGTTCTTATATCTTCTGGTAGCAGGTTAATAGCTGCGTTCAACCACTTTAAACAGTCGACAACACGAGCCAGACTCTTCCAGTGAAGCTAAAACCTTGGGTAGCTTCAAATTTAGGTTGGAGTGTGTGAGAAGGGTCGGATTTAAGTGGGACTTTCACATGAGTTAATAGGGTTATCAAAGCTAATTCCTATGGGTAAAATTTCAAATGCGTTGGGCAAATATTTTTGTTAGTGGGTTTGGGTTTGATAACACTGCAGCAGGCCAGTAAGCCTGCTGCAGTGTTCCTCCATTCTTATGGTTTTTATAAAATAACGTTTTTACGGCTTTATTGACTATTACCACACCTCTAGATATATACACAAATATTTGTATATTTGTACTTATTCAAAGAGTTTATTTTTACTCCAACGATAATTGGGGATTAAAATGTCGTTGACTCGTAGCGTACAGGTGAAAAACAGCCTTAATTAAGGGCCGTCCCCCATTGTCATTTACACCAGGCACTACAAACTTTCCTACTATACTTTCCTCAATTGTCACTAACTTTTACATTAAACTTCCCCAAAATAATTATTTTCTCATTTGGTTCAGAATTTCCTAACTATTCACTTAACACCTACCTGAATGTCTTCGAATTCTCTCTTGCCTCCAGCTGCGCCTCTTCTATAACAAGTTTACTCAGTTGTTTACGAAATTAAAGATTTTTTTTACCATATTTGTTATTTCATCATTGTCATGCTTTCTTTTGTTCTCATTTTCTAGTATATATGACTTAGCTCCTTATTCTTTGTCATTCAAACTTTTCCAACAATTTCAACTTCGTCCTACCAATCAGTATGACATCCAACATTCCTTTGTAACATTAGCAAATGGTCCATAGCATTCATTCCACATCCACGTACGTGGATGCACTCGCACCATCCAGGCTATGAAAAAAAAAATGATGCAATATCCGTAGCACCACTTTGCGACAAAATAAGCGCCACCACTTGTAAATCGCCAACAATAGCGGACGGAGGGTCCACCATTCCACAAGCTGGATGACCCTCCACGGGACTACTGCTTCATGGGACATAAACAAATCGACTTTTTGGAAAATTCTCAATTCAGCAAAAGCTGTCATTTTCGATTTTTTTTTTCCTAAATAAGCGAATCTGGGTTTTTTTTTGTTTACATTCTGGAAAAGCTTTGAAAAACTGCAACATGCCCTGCTACCCGTCCCTATCCACCTGACGCCTATATAAGCGCCAGCTTCCTTGTCTGTGCTCCAGAATCTCCACAACTACGGTGCTCTTCACACCAACTCCAAGGCTGAGGGACTGATTACCTCATCTTTTGTACATAGTTCTACTGCCTTGAAGTTATGTCCAAGAATCTGTATTGATAAAACCACTGGATGGCGAAACGTCTACAATAAAGATACCCAGATGTTGCACATGTGTCTTAACTTTCATAAGGCTGGGATGATGGTGGTCTGTCTTCCCTTGTATAATGAAGTTGATAATAATTACGACACTGATGATGAAGACTGTTGCTTCTGCCTACGGCATTTCTATTGAGGCTTTTCCCTAGGTAACGCTGTTCCCACTGTTGCTGTTGCTGCTAAGCCACTGGTAGAGCCACTGTTGAGGCTCCTACTTTGCTGTTTCTGTGTCATTTCTTTTACCTGTTGCTGCTGCTGTCGATGCTTCTTATAATGCTGTTGCTTGTGTTGTGGTTGTTGTTGTTGTTGCTGCTGCTAGTTATATGCCTACTTGGCTATTGCCTATTCAAATTCTGAATGTGATTTTTTTTATTTCTCCTGCTGATTCCGTTTCTGCTGCACGAACTGTTGCTGCGGATCTTCAGAGGCTTCTGTTGAGGATCCTGCGTCGCAGCAGCAGCAGCAGCAGCAGCAGCAGCAGCAGCAGCAGCAGCAGCAGCAGCAGCAGCAGCAGCACTATCACCAGCAGTTCTGCCACTTCTACAGACCCGGAGACCTGAGGCACTTTGTACTACAAGAAGGAATGTCGCGTCCAGAGTTTTTGAAATCCCTCACATTCTGTCGCTTGTTACTTGTGATGGTGGTGGTCGTAGTGGTCGTGGTGATGGCCCGACGATTGGTCCTTTTGGTTGTGGTCCATAGATGGTTACTTGTGGTGAGGTGGTTTTCTAGAATTGTTACAAGTGGTATATCAGGATAGTAGCACTGAGTAACGAGGCTATGAAGGAGACGGCATAGTACCCAAAGAACGACTTGAGGCGGCGTTCCAAGCTGACAGCGAGATGATGGGACAAATTCTGAGAAGATTATGATGGGACAAATTCTGAGATGCGAATGAAGCTATAGATTTAATGGAGAAAACTTGTAAGAATTAGATTACACGCTGTCACATTTACGATCATATACGTGCGCACGAACAGTTCAACTAGGTTGTTTCTTATCTCTCTCTCTCTCTCTCCCCTTTGCCACATACGCGCACACGCATATACACACACATTCATTTATGCACACACATAATTAGGTGAGTACAATTAGGTGAGTACATATATACCCATACAGGCGCTTTGACTCGACCCCTGCAACCACATATAAGTGAGTGCATATACACACACACTTACCTGGAGAGGGTTTCAGGGGTCAACGCCCCCGCGGCTCGGTCTGAGACCAGGCCTCGTGGTGGATCAGAGTCTGATCAACCAGGCTGTTACTGCTGGCCGCACGCAAACTGAAGTACGAACCACAGCCCGGCTGGTCAGGTACTGACTTTAGGTGCCTGTCCACTGTCCAGTGCCTTCTTATACACAAACTTACAAAAACACACGTACACATACGTACACACACACATACACTCATGCACATACACACATGCACATATATGCGCACGCACACATACACACATACACACACACACACAAAGGACCCAACATCAGGCAAAAAAAGAACATAGGGTTGAAAAAGGCAAGAGTTTAGTCTATTGCAGGAGGTGTACACGAAAAAAGTAGACACATGTGCAACATCTGGGTATCTTTATTATAGATGTTTCGCCATCCAGTGGCTTTATCAATACAAATTCTAGGACATGAATGGAAGACAGCAGAACTATATACAATAGATTAGTTAATCAGTCCCTCAGCCTTGGTGTGAAGATCTCCAAGGCTAAGGGACTGATTACCTCATGTTTTGTATACAATAGTTCTACTGTCTTCCAATTATGTCCTTGAATTTGTGTTGATAAAGCCACTGGAGGGCGAAACGTCTACAATAAAGATACCCAGATGTTGCACATGTGTCTAATTTTCATCTTGTCGGTATTGGATACCATTCTTGTACAACGAAGAAAGTAGTGTGGAGTGACCAAGAGTACTACTCAAAGAAGGAGCTGAACAATAATGTGAGCCTATATCGTGGATCTTCCAGATTGAGAAAGAAGAGTCGAGAAGACAGTGCTGGGACATCTGAAAATGAAGTCTTTATTAGCCTTGTGTCTAGAATGGGAAGTCCCGTCTTAAGAATCTGCTGGAATTCTACAAATCACAGAAGCAATGAATGGGAGTAGCGAATGGATAGTCTGCATTTTCCTGGATTGCAAGGAAACACTAGATGCAGTCCAATAGACTATTATACAGACGAGAAGAACAGACAGGAAAGCCACTCCAGTGAATAAATACTACCTTACGACCACATAAAGAGTGGCAGTGCGAGAGGTGGTATTAGAAGTGGAGTGATGGTAACAAGCGGGATACCCAAAAGATCAATACTAGGACTACTAATGTTTCTGATTTACATAAATTATCTGCCTGAGAGAACAGTCATACGTAACTTTGCTCATTATATAATGCTAATGAGAATAACAGTTACCGATGGGGGGCGGACTCTAGAAAAACTCAGGTTCCATGATTGGTCGGATGTGTGGTTCTCGAGTTTAATCCCAACCAGTGTAAGAGGGATGTGACCTGAGGAGATATACTTAAAAAATCGATGGATTTAAGATGAATAAATTTAGATTAAGAAAGCATATAGATAAGTATTGGTTTTCAGAGTTGTCGATAAGTGGAACAATCTTCCGAGTAGGGTAATAGAGGCTAAGACTTTGGTTAGCTTTAAAAAGAGATTGAACAAATATATGAGTAGGAAGGGCTGGGATTGATTAATGCCTGGGATACGGAAGCAAATTCTTGAGTACCTTTGGGAAAAAGTTGGAAAAATACTTGGGCGATTTTGATAACGACCTGCCTTGTATTAGCCAGTAGGCCAGATGCAGTGTTCCTCCATTCTTATGTTCATACGTTCTTAAGAACTTGGGAGTGAACGTCGCACTAACATAGCGCTGGAGGTGAACATCATCCGAAAAGCGTGTACAGCTTATATGAGGACGATATGCACGCATTGCGGTATAGAGAACAGGTCTGGAATCTTCAACTGATAGAGCATGTTCAGATGATCAAAAAAATCCGGAGGTTTTTCAGCTAAGCTCATCCTAGAACTGATGGCCATATATAAGAAGGAAAGATTAAAGAAATTAAGTCTGACGATCATGACAGAGGGAAGAACTAGAAGAAACGACGACGTTTAAGATAAGCATAAGGATGAACAGGGCACATAAAGACAAACTGTTTGCATTGCCAGGGCCAGAGCAATGGGACACATGAAAACCCTAAATAAGAAATAAGAACGTTGGGAAAAACTTTTATCGGCCTCAGGAAAGCAGGCAAAAAAAAAAAAGAGCAATATTAGGAAGTAGTTGAGACAAACTTCCGGCATAATTTCAATAGTAGGCATGACAAGACTCAGGAGAGTAGAAATTAACAATGCCAGTTAATACAGGTTTAAGAAACGGAGCCAGTTGCTATAAACCCCACAAACATAAATCGGTGGCTAAATGGCATAGTGATCCCTACAAGCTGTGGTTAAAGGCACTACCACTGTTCCGGACATTTATTACAGGGAACATTTCGCCACGAGTGGCTTCACTCCTAATGAGGACTGAAGAAACTACTCGTAGAGAATGTTTCCTTTAATAAATGTCCTAAAAAATGTACATAAGGATTTTCATTCACGTAAATCAGGAAGTTCAAAATCATTTGTTTACTCGTGACGAGTTAAAAATACGGGATATACTTCTTTTTTTTATTGACTTTGAGGGTAGAAAGCAAAGCTGACATAATTTTAACTCAAAGATTAATGGAGTAACTAAGAGATACAGATAGATAAGAGCAGCTAAAGAGGAATTGTCCAGAAGAATAATGGCCGGGGACAGACTCCAACAAGTGAGTATAGAGACATGCAATACAAAACAGTTATTTTAGACTACATTTCGCTCTTGAGCGAACCTTGTCAATATTTGATTAAGCTCAGACGTGGGAGAAACGTCTAAAAAAAACAAAGGCTTGTTCTGCATTATATAGATAGATTGTTGATCAGAATACGGATATTCGTGCTTCAAACCTCACCTCCCGCTGAATGGTCCACAAAAGTTTACCGCTTTATATCATAATGATCATAATTTATACCCTAAAGAGGAGAAACTGAATCCGCCTGTAACGAACATGGGGTACGTATAGAGTTTTCATGGGTCTTGTGACCCCCCCCTCCCCCCGATATATAATTATAACCCATTAGGCTTTATTTTTTGAAGATATGATAAGTTACACATAATCAAACAGACCCCATCTTTAAAGCCCAACATCCTTACTTATAAACTAAAGCGTGTGTTAAAAAAAAAAAAAAAACCGATGATTACATATAATCGGAAAAAGTAAAGAATAGAGAAGACACAATACCGTGGCAGGAACAATGCACCAAAAGTCTGCTCTTAGGATAAAAACGTTAGGATGACGTTTTGGTCTGACTACTGTCAGATCACAAGTGAGAGAGTAAGAGGTAGGGAAGGCCAGAAGACACAATGGGGAGAAGGGAAACAGTAACAGCTGTACGAGAGTATTAACATTAGTAGCAGTAGTTGTATGACCCTTGTAGGTTTAGCGCTTCTTTTTTATTATAATAATTAGTAATAGAAGTGGTGGTGCTGGTAGCAGTAATAGCAGTAGTTGTAGTAGTAGTAGAAGCGCAGCAGTGGTGGAAATGGTAACGAGGTAGTAGTGGTAATGGTTAAACAAGTGGTAGCAGTAATAGTAGAGAAAGAAGCAGCAGTGAAAGAATTAGTGAAAGTGGTCTGGCCTTCCCTGCCTCTTACTCCTTCACTTGTGACTTGACAATGGTCCTGGACGGCCCGAGACGCCATTCTAGCCTTCCTCTCCTAAGTATAAGTGAGGATTTTTAATGAATAAAAAAAAAAAGATATGTTAAACCCATGTTCATTACATATTAACAAAAACCTGTGTTAACAGCCCCGATAATTAAATATAATCTTAAACAGCGTAAAGTCTCTATGATCGGTAGTAACCAAGTGAGTCATTAACATCCAAGTCTAAGGAATCGCATGTAATATGGGTCACCTTTGTTAGATCTTCCCAGAAATGGCAGTGTATTCAACCAGATATCTATGTGAAAATCGACCTTAATTATGCATAATCAGCCAGTTCTCCGCCTTTCAATTTGGATAATCTCATTAAGAATCGTATAATAAACCCAAGAGACCTCTGAGCAATTCTCCTTACACACGCTGCCCCCGTTCACCTAGCAGGAATTAGGCACTTAGGAGATAGTCGGTTGCTGTGAATAGCTTCCTAGGGAAGAGGATATGAGGAGATCAGTTAAAAATTGACTTTTTGTAGCCTGAATCAAACCTGATTACTTCTCATCCCCCAGCCGCTATATGACCACTATTTGTTTAGTGATTTCTCATTAAAATACTGTTAGGTATATATTAGGTAACCTTGAGTAAATAATCAAAACAAGCATTGTTATTTTCGATGTTTTTTTGTTCTTATTTTCTTAATTTTTGTTTGTTTGCCGTTTTTTTTGTCTTTGCATTGTTAATCTTGTTTTGTTGTCTTCGTCTAATCAACTCATCCTTTGCAAGACGGAACTAATCAGCTCTTCCGACGTACAAGAAGAGCTGGTACATGCGAGCTAACAAGTCATTATTCCAAACCACTTTTAAGGGAAAAGGAACCTTCATCTTACGACCTTTTGCCCACATTGAGGCTTTATCAAGTACCACTTGACAGAGCCCCACTGTGGGTGGAGCGTGTGTTTTGAGTTACCAGTGAAGGGGCTTTGAGGTGGGCGAGATAGTCTGGTTGTGAGGACTCTCACGTCCAACTTCTGCCATTTGCTGGGGCATGATGGAATGATAGCAGCATATTTACTGAAGGTAGACTGACGGCAGGGGAAGGAGTAGAAGATAGGGACTGCATAAACAGATGGGGTTAAGTAAGAGAGAGAGGAAGGGGAGTAAGAGAGGCGCGGGAGTAGAAGAGGAAACTGAGAGATTTGTGGTTATGGGATTTAAAGAAGAAAGATAGTGAGAAGAGGAGGGGAAGAGGGGAAGGAAGAACAAGTGGAGAAGATAGAGAAGAATGATGAAAATGGAGGAAAGAGAAGAATGATGAAAGTGAGATGTTATGTTCGGAGCGAGGCAGTTATCTCTGCTTTGTCTTAAACCTGAGTGTTATCTCTGCTGCTGTGTCACACTCTGCTCTGTCTCACTACTTTGTATCACTGCACCACTACTGTGTCTCACAGTAATACTACTCTGTCTCACTGCACCACCACTACTCTGTCACAATCTACTATGTCTCGCATGTACCATTACTGTGTCACGCTCTACTATGTCTCGCATGTATCATTACTGTGTCACGCTCTGCTGACTCATTTTACCATTACTGTGTCACGCTTTGCTGTCTCACTGTACCATTACTGTGTCACGCTCTGCTGACTCACTGTACCATTAATGTGTCACGCTCTTCTGTCTCACTGCAGCACAACTTTCACTGCACCACCACAGTGTCTCACTGCATCATTACTATGTCACGCTCTACTGTGTCTCACTGAACCACTACTGTGTCTCACACTCTACTGTGTCTCACTGCCTACACCACTACTATGTCACTAGTGTCTCTCACTGCACTACTACTGTTTCACGACTGTGTCTCACTGCACCACTACTGTGTCACTAGTGTTAGTGAACCACTTACTGTGCCACTAGTGTGTCTCACTGTACCACTACTGGGTCACTAGTGTCACTGGACCACTTACTGTGTCACTAGTGTCTCACTGCACCACTTGCGGTGTCACTAGTGTGTCTCACTGCACCACTTACTGTGTCACTAGTGTGTCTCACTACACCACTACTGTGTCACTGTGTCTCACTGCACCACTACTGTGTCACTGTGTCTCACTGCACCACTACTGTGTCACTGTCTCACTGCACTACTACTGTGTCAATACTATGTCTCACTGCACCACTACTGGGTCACTAGTGTCACTGGACCACTTACTGTGTCACTAGTGTGTCTCACTGCACCACTACTGTGTCACTAGTGTCAATGGACCACTTATTGTGTCTCTAGTGTCTCACTGCATCACTACTGTCTCACTGTACCACTTCTGTCTCACTACACTACTATGTCTATCACTGGACCACTTACTGTGTCACTACTGTGTCTCACTTCACCACTGTAACACTACAGTGTCTCACTTCACCACTGTGACACTAGTGTCTCACTTCACCACTGTGACACTACAGTGTCTCACTTCACCACTGTGACACTACAGTGTCTCACTTCACCACTGTGACACTACAGTGTCTCACTTCACCATTGTGACACTACAGTGTCTCACTTCACTGTGACACTACAGTGTCTCACTTCACCACTGTGACACCACAGTGTCTCACTTCACCACTGTGACACTACAGTGTCTCACTTCACCACTGTGACACTACAGTGTGTCTCACTTCACCACTGTGACACTATAGTGTGTCTCACTTCACCACTGTGACACTACAGTGTCTCACTTCACAGTTGTGACAACACAAATATTTCCTAATATATCTGTGGGTTATTCATGCGTAAAGAGGACGTTGTGATGCCGGTGACGAGCTTTTCATCCAAGGAACTGGAGCCACACTCCCCTTGGATCAAACCTGTTTGCTTCCCATTCTCCATTCACTATATTACACTACGGGCTTAACGCTTTCAAATGCATACACCAGTACTAATTCTCCAGGTATTATTTACGTTCTGATAATATCTACTCTCTCTCTCTCTGTACCTTCTTCTAGTGTCTCTATTTTTTTTCTGTGACTCGTCTCTTAGTTCTGGTACAAATTTCGTTCTTAAGATGTTCCGTGAGGTTTCTAAGCCAGTGTTGTTTCATTAGGCGTTGGTTCCAAGCCAGTGTTGGGTTTCCTTTAGGGCTCCAGGCCAATGCTGTGTTTTATTTAGGTTTCCAGACCAGTGTTGTTGTGTTTCATTAGGTGAAGGTGCCAAGCCGGTACTGTTTCACTGGGTGGGGGTACCAAGCCGGTACTGTTTCACTGGGTGGGGGTGCCAAGCCGGTACTGTTTAACTGGGTGGGGTACCAAGCCAGTACTGTTTCACTGGGTGGGGGTACCAAGCCAGTACTGTTTCACTGGGTGGGGGTGCCAAGCCAGTACTGTTTCACTGGGTGGGGGTGCCAAGCCGGTACTGTTTCACTGGGTGGGGGTACGAAGCCGGTACTGTTTCACTGGGTGGGGGTACCCAGCCGGAACTGTTTCACTGGGTCGGGGTACCAATACGGCACAGTATCAATGGATGTGAGTTCCAAGCCGTTGTTGCTTATTCTCTAATCAAGTGAGTGCATGCTGTATTTTGTTAGGGTTCTGGTGTGCCACTACTGTTATTTGGTAAGTTTGTGCCTCTGGAGAAGTTCGTGTAAATTCAACGCTCAAATAATTCTCAGTGATGCTGTAAGTCGGTCTTCAGCCGTGTGGTACTCATTCCTCTGGTCGTCGTCTCCAGGATGCGTGCAGTTTTCTGAAAGGGTCCTTCTTCTTGTGATGTGGAATGTCATCTTATCTGTTGTCAGTCTCATTGTACCCTCACTCATTTTAAATGTTTTTTATTTGCTTGCGGAGAGTTTGAATTGAAAGTCTTTTGATCACTACTCTAGTCAGTGAAAATCTTCTTGTAGTTTTTCCAATCTTCATCTGTTTGGAGTTTTCTTATTTTCTTAGCGTCGTCTGAAGTCTTATTCCAACACTCCTTTCCCTCTGCATTTTTAATAATACCAGACGATATTTAATAACACCAATCCATATTAATATCAAACAATCCTCCATAGCATCCAACTAGGCCTCCTAGAAGGTCGTGGACAAATGAGTGTGGGTGCGAGAACAACAAAAATTTTTCATACACATGCTCGTGAACCAGTATTTACATCCCAAATAGAGTCCTGTTATAACCTCTCGTGACACCTCAAGAATACTTTAGTATATCCTTCCATCTCAGGACAAGATTAAAAGACTGCGAAGCGTGGAAAAATGTTCTCGAGAACGCATGTTACGTAAGATCTGGGAAGAAGTTATTCTCTGTAATGTGGGGAAATGTGATGTTTCTGGATTCGTGTAGATCACTACGAAATACGAGGGATGAAACATAAGAACATAAGAATGGAGGAACACTGAAGAAGGCCTACTGGCCCATACAAGGCAAGTCCTTATCAAAACCATCACTACACAAAGCTACCCAAGAATTTACTTCCTCACCCAAGACACCAATCAAATCCAGCCCCTTCCACTCATATATTTGTCCAATTTCTTTTTAAAGCTACCCAAGGTTCTAGCCTCTATCACCCTACTCGGAAGATGTTCTCATTCACATTTCTGTTCGAAAACCAGTACTTACCTATGTCCTTTCTAAATCTATCCAACTTAAATCCATTATTTCTGGTTCTTACCTGTTTGGACATCCTCAGTACTTTATTAATATCACTTTTGTTAATGCCCATCATTCACTTATACACTTCGATGATATCTCCCCTCATTCTACGTCTCTTCAGGGAGTGAAGATTCAAGGCTCTAAGACTATCTTCATACGGGAGATTCCTTATACAGTAAATTATTAGTAATTGTGTGGTGGTGGTAGTTGTGGTGAGGATAGTGATGGTGGCTGTGGTGGAGATAGTGATGGTTGTGTCACGGATTGAGTAGTGTAGATCAATAATGACTGTGATATAGACTAGGGCAGTTGGAACAGAAGTAGTGATACTTGTAGTAGTCTTACATGTGACAATCCCAATCGTAGCAACAAATTAATAACAAGTGTACACTTAATATCATTAGTAACATAATTACGTTAATAGAAAGATAATAGTAATGATGATCAACTGCAATTTCAATTAGGAACAACTCAGAGGAGAACAAAGAGCTTTTAATAATTATAAGTGTCCGGGGAATTTTTTTTAATTAATGGTATTGTAATGAGGTCCTAAATGTAATGATAAATATCAAAGCATATTTATAGCATCATTAATACTATATTTTTTTTTGTCAGGAAATACAATGATAACTTCCGCTTGTTGAATTTCGTGCTTATGTGATTGTATTCTGTAGTCTGACAGTGGATTTAATCGTGATTTGTACTGCAATATTTTAGAGTACCATATTGATGAATATGGATTAAACACACACACACACACACACACACACACACACACACACACACACACACACACTCACACTCACACTCACACTCACACTCACACTCACACTCCACTCTCCGATAGGTTGAATTGCGGAAGTTTCTATTTTGGATAGGGGAGAATTCTTTTTGCACTTCTCAGCAGCGATAGCTAAACCTTGGTTGATCTGAAGGCTTGGTTACATACTTCCACGGCACCATGTTATACCATTTTTCTCCCTCTCCTGCCCTCCCTCCATCTCACACTCTCTTAACCTCTCTCTCAATCTCTCACTCTCTTCACCCCTCTCTCAATCCCTCACTCTCTCAATCCCTCACTCTATCAATCCCTCATTCTCTCAATCTCCCTCGCACTCTCAATCTCCCTCAAACTCTCAATCTCCCTCACACTCTCAATCTCCTTCACTCTCTCAATCTCCCTCACTCTCTCAATCTCTCTCACTCTCTCAATCTCTCTCACTCTCTCAATCTCTCTCACTCTCTCAATCTCTCTCACTCCGTAAATCCCTCACACTCTCAATCTCTCTCACTCTGTAAATCCTTCACTCTCTCAATCCTCTCTCTCTCTCTCAATATCTCTCATTTTCAGTCATTCTCTCTCTCCCTCCCCTCCCTTTCTCTGTCTCTGGCTCTGTCTCTCTCTCTCTCTCTCTCCCTCTCTCTCTCAAACACGTTCTGACACGACCAGAATTTTTTTTTGCCTCAGGGGAATCACAATTTTTTTCCTATGAAATGTGGCTGTCAAAGAATGTTTTGACACTTGCAATCCGTTTGTTTTCACAGTTATTCGTTTATCCATTTTGCTCTTGACGATTTTTCTTGACGTGGGAATGACACGTGCTCTGCTATGGACATGAAATGCCCCTTGACATGGGGATGACACGCTTCTTTGACTCGGCAGTTGCTTACAGAGTGCTTCATCTGGGTCAGTTGGTGGTGGTGGGAGGTTCTTGTGCCAACGACCCCGCGGAGATGTAATTACTGTGGTTTGTGTGTGTGTGTGTGTGTGTGAGAGAGAGAGAGAGAGTGCGTGAGTGTGTGCTGTGCCTTTGTGTGCATGTGCGTTCGTGCCCCTGAGCATGCGTGCGTTCGTAAATGCTCACTTAGGGTTGTGGGTTCGAGTCTGTCAACTCCCGGTCTCGTCTCTTACTAAGTGAAACTAGTTTCACTGATTTCACTCTTTGTGAGGCCTATCGTACTTCTCTGCTATCCTTCCTTCAACTTCACTGACGAAAGTGGGTAAGTTAGACTGTAGTTAGTCATTGTATCTACCTTTCATATGTACTCTCATGTACTATCGAATACTCGTACCTATAATCGTAACTCGATTAAATCTTTCTACCTCTCCCTCTTCCATGTTATTCCACTGCCTGACCACTGGTAAGGAACTGTTTCCTCACGTCATCTCTAAATTGCATCTGTGGCCCCACTGTCCTGCTCCCCTCCTAAGTCATCTGAACGTCTTGTACATTGCTGTTATGTCTCCTCCAGTATTTCTGTCATCTAAAGTTGCTAGGTTCACTTCCTTTAGTCCCTCGTCCCGGGCCAGCCGTCTGGTCTTAGGGACAAGTTTCACAGCAAACCTTAGGTCTTGCTCAGGTTTTTGTATATTCTCTCTCATGAGTGACCTCTCGGATGGCGGTGGATATTCGTGATAGTTGTCTCGGTCTCGCATGTCGTATATAGGATCCTGATGAACTTTACTAAAATTCTTTGGTTTGTTAGGCGCGCATATGATGGAGAATAAGATCATTTGTGTAACATTTGGGTATCTTTATTTGTAGACGTTTCGCCATCCAGTGGTTTCATCACAACAACGAACTGCTGACGTTAGTTCGTTGATGAGAATCCCTGGCGATATGCTCGGCAATACAATTTCGTCAGTGTTTTTATGCCCATGTTCGAAGCTTGCAGTTTGTTTCCCTTAAGTTTATACTTTATCTCAAGTTATTCTCTTTCCTCGATCTTCAAATCATTGCAATTATTGGGGTTGAAATTTAGTAATCATTTGTCTGACCATCCCTTGATAATCTGTTGAAGTCATCTTATAGTCTTTTAAACTTTTCATGTTGTACCGTATTTAACTTTACTAGCTTAATTTAATCTTCAAACAGGATCAGTCCCAGTACTGACCCTTGGGGGACGCCAGTCTGAGTTACCATTTTTTTTTCACATTGTTATTTTGAGATGAACAAATTTATTCTCGCTTTTCCGAGAATTACAGTGCATTCTGTAGCTCTGTGAAACAGGAAGAGAGACTAAACAATGCATAGAATGAATCACGAAATCGTAATAAGACGATTCTAAACAAACTACTGTACGTGGCCAGGATGACCACGTACAGTGGCCATGGGGTTTAAACCAGCTTTGTCATATGTGAAAATAACTCTCCCTGTGTCGCACCCTCGATCACCTTTCCCCGCTGTCTTGCCTCTCCTGGTTTCTGAATTTAATTTCTGATGTGGTGCAGTATCAAATGCCTTCACCTCTCTGCTTGTTCTGCTACCCTGACCTAAACCTTTAGTAGCTTCGTAAGACAAGCCTCACAAGGAGCTATTCTCACTGAGTGGCCTGATATGAAGATACCCTCACTGAGTGGCCTGAGGAGAAGATACACTCACTGAGTGGCCCGATGAAAAGATACGCTCACTGAGGGGCCCGATGAGAATACGCTCACTGAGAGGCACGATGAGAAGATACGCTCACTGAAAGGCTCGATGAGAAGATACGCTTACTGAGAGGCCCGATGAGAAGATACGCTCACTGAAAGGCCTGATGAGAAAATACGTTCACTGAGTGGCTTGATACTAGGGGAGAAACGCTGTCTGAGTGGCCCTGGTGTATTTTTCCCCGCTCCGTACCGTATCCCTGGCTCCAGAACTGTTAAAGGATATTGGCTCTTGTAGACTTTTGGTCACTCAATTACACTGCATTGGCTTCATTTGCACTTTCGGGTCCTCCCTTGAGTTTTAATAGTTTCAAAGTATTTCCATTGTTTTCGTAGAGTTTCCCTGGGATGTTAACCTTAAGTTCCATCCTTGCAATTAAAATTTCTTTTGTTTACATAGCGCTCGGCGGATTAACTTGTATTGGCTTAGTTACATTAGACAGTTATTTTATGGTTTTATTTGCATTTATCGCATTGAATAAAGTGATTTCGTTTACATAAATTATGCATTTGCTTAATGTGACCTAACCCTCGAGGGATTCTCCTTGGGGATTTATACAGTTGTTTTACATTGTAAATTAATAGTTTGTTACACTAGATTAACACAGTTGTTTTACACTGTAGATTAACACAGTTGTTTTACACTGTAGATTAACACAGTTGTTTTACACTGTAGATTAACGCAGTCGTTTTACACTGTAGATTAACACAGTCGTTTTACACTGTAGATTAACGCAGTCGTTTTACACTGTAGATTAACGCAGTCGTTTTACACTGTAGATTAACACAGTCGTTTTACACTGTAGATTAACGCAGTTGTTTCACACTGTAGATTAACGCAGTTGTTTTACACTGTAGATTACGGCAGTCGATTTACACTGTAGATTAACACAGTCGTTTTACACTGTAGATTAACGCAGTCGTTTTACACTGTAAATTAACGCAGTTGTTTTTACACTGTAGATTAAAGCAGTTGCTTTACACTGTAGATTAACGCAGTTGTTTTACACTTTAGATTAACACAGTCGTTTTACACTGTAGATTAACGCAGTCGTTTTACTCTGTAAATTAACGCAGTTGTTTTTACACTGTAGATTAACGCAGTTGCTTTACACTGTAGATTAACGCAGTCGTTTTACACTTTAGATTAACACAGTCGTTTTCACTGTAAATTAACGCAGTTGTTTTTACACTGTAGATTAAAGCAGTTGCTTTACACTGTAGATTAACGCAGTCGTTTTACACTTTAGATTTACACAGTCGTTTTACACTGTAGATTAACGCAGTCGTTTTACTCTGTAAATTAACGCAGTTGTTTTTACACTGTAGATTAACGCAGTTGCTTTACACTGTAAATTAACGCAGTTGTTTTACACTGTAGATTAACGCAGTTGTTTTACAATGTAGATTAGCGCAGTTTTTTTACACTGTAGATTATCGCAGTTGTTTTACACTGTAGATTAACGCAGTTGTTTTACACTGTAGATTAACGCAGTTTTTTTACATTGTAGATTAACGCAGTTGTTTTACACTGTAGGTTAACGCAGTTGTTTTACACTAGATTATCACGTTTTACACTGTACATTACAAGTTGTTTTACACTGTACATTACCAGTTGTTTTACACTGTACATTACCAGTTGTTTTACACTGTACATTACCAGTTTTACACTGTATATTAACAGTTGTTTTACACTGTAGATTATCAGTTGTTTTACACTGTAGATTAACAGTTGTTTTACTCTGTAATATAAAACCCAGATAACAGACAGTTTTATCAGAAATTCTTTTCTTTGGTTTAATTTGCGTTTAAGGAGTCTTATTTTTCCCTTTTAATTGCGGTTTATTTTTAGTTATAATGGGGAATTGTTAAACCGGTAAGAGTCATATAGAGCCTGGAGAATGGAGGTTATAAGGTTTGGCCCAATAAAGAGGAGTGTTGCTCAAGTTCTTAGGATCAAGAGCCTTTCAGCATCAAGAAACGTCCCAGGAAAAAAAGGTCGGAGACCAGTTATTACAAGGGCTTCATGAAAGGTCTTCAAGGCACCTGAGAGTGACCTACCCAGGGGCTTCCTTGGGTTAGGGCTCCCAGGGACCCCCAAGTGTGAGGGCTCCTAGGAAACTCAGGTGTGAGGGGCCCAAGATGTGGTAGGCAACAGTCGGAGGGGCCCCAGATGTAGGCTCCAAGTGTGGTAGGGCCAAGGTTGACTGGCCTCAAGATTTGGTAGTTCATAGGTGGAGGGGGCCCCCAAGATGCCGAGGGACCCAAGGCTCCAGTCCATAAAAAAAAACAATCCCTATAGCTAATGGAATAAGAGAAAAGTCAATCTCAATTTCAAAAACATTTGCATATTTCTATTACGTATCATTCTGAATATTTAAATACAAGCATGAACAGATGTTAGGCTTTGGAGACGCAGTATCAAATAGCGGATACAGCAGAGCAAAACTTTATTAAGACAACGTTTCGCCCTTTCCATCGAGCGAAACGTTTCCATAATAAATTTCCTAGCACTGTGCTTGTATTTTATATGCATTCTAGTCAGTATTTTATACCATCTCTGGTCTTATATTACTTCATCACACTTGCTCGCCATCAAGCTGCTGCTCCTGGGAAACTTTGTTCATTAAAGCCTCGCCCTCCCTGGTTTAGCGTTTTTGGTGAATATATTGGAATAATCCCCGTACCTGGTGTCCTTACCTGTCTCCAAACTGTATCCAAACTGTCTTTAAACTTCTATCAGATTGCCTTCAAACTGCTTTCTGACTGCTATCAGACTGATTTCAGTTTTCAGACTGCCTTCAGATTGCCTTCAGACTGCTTCCAGACTGTCTCCAAACTGCCATTAAACTGCTTTCAGATTGCCTTCAGACTGTTTTCAGACTGCCATTAGACTTAATTCAATTTTCAGACTGCCTTCTGTTAGTGGGTTGGTATTGTAAAGGACTTGCCAAGTATGGGCCAAAAGGCCTACTGCCGTGTTCCTCCTTTCTTATTTTCTTATGTTCTTCAGACTGCCTTCAGACTGCCTCCAGACTGCAGATGTTTGCAACTAGACTAGTGCCAAAGCAAAGGAATATGTGCTATGAGGAGACATTAAGGGAGCTAAACCTGATGACGTTAGAGGACAGAACTAGCAGTGATATGATGAATACGGAAAAAAATCGAGACGAACTGATAGGGTGGCCAGAGACAGATTATTCCAGAGGCAGGATACAGGAACACGAGAGCGCCACTAAAAGTTTAAAACACAGATGAGTCACTTTAATGTTTGGAAGTATTTCTTGAGTCTTGGCGGAGTCAGAGAGTGGAGCAGTAGAAACAGGATGCATACATAGTTTTAAGAGTTAAGAAAAGGCTCTCTAAACAACGAGAAAGTTTAATCCAGTAATAGCCAGCGAAGAGGTAGGGCAAGGAGCCGAGACTCGACCCTTGCAACAATATCTACATATTGTTGCAAGGGTCGATTGTCGGCTCCTGGCAAAAAAAGAAAAAAAATATTACAGGCCAAATGTCTATCGACAAGTATCTTTGCCTAACAGTAACTAATTGACTAACAAACAAGCTACATGCAAGATTGTTTATGCGAGGGTCTCGTGAGGTGGTGGGAGGAGGAGCTGGGTTGGCAGGGTAAATAAAAATTGAGACAGGTGTTGCCTGGGAAACGACCTTTGTTGTGTCATGTGTTTACTCAGGAAGGCTGGGAGGGAGGGAAGGTGGGTGGGAGAGGAAAGAAAATGGCGTAAAGAAAGCTAGGAGGAGGAGGAAATCAGAGCAGAAAAGAAGGGCAGGATGAAGAAAAAAGTGAGCCAGAGGGTAAAAAAGGAAGAGACGTCCAAATAAAATGAAATGAGGACGGAGAGCGGTGAATGGAGCCAAGTGATTCACTACGGACACAATCAGTGACTCTGTGCCAAAGATACAACAAATGAAGCACTGACACAGTTTTTAAGATGATTTAACGATCCACTGAAACAACACGGGCATGCCAGCGGTCGTGTCTACCATGGCCAATCGAAGTATCAACAACAACCTTACCTTCATGTGCGCTCATAGACATGGTCTTGTTGCTCTTCAGATAATCCCTGAACGGGTTATCTTGTGAGAGAGACCCGTGTTAAGTACTTTCCTGGCGAATAAACTAAGAACAACTAACAGCTGACTAAATGAGGAGATTCAGAAGGAGGTTTATCAAAATCTCACTTCCAAAACACACTAATAATTACACAGGAAGACAGATTGACCAAAGTTGATAAAGAAATGAAAATACACACACACACACACACACACACACACACACACACACACACACACACACACACACACACACACACACTCACACTCACACACTGGAGGGCCCGGGTTCAATTCCCGACGGGGCGGAAACATTTCGAAGTGTTTCCTTACACACTCACACATACATACAACAGGCCTAGTGTCTAATCGACATGTGCCTAGGACAAAATGGTAACTAACTTGCTAGATTCTTGTTTACATTGATCAAAGTCGAAATCAGAGAAGGAAAATTTTGTCAGGCTACAGCATGCTCGATTTTGCCTCTTTGGACCCACAAATTTGAGTTCTGACTCCCACGGTTTTCTAAATCTTCTGCGGCGACGGTTCCAAAATTTTGGATAGGAATCAAGACCGCTTTATAATGTAAATTTGTCAGTTATTGAAATTTCTACAAACGCTTGGGATCTTATTTGGGGTTTGTGTGTTGGTGATGTTGGGAGAGGTAAAAGGCGCTGTTAGTCGGTGGGGGAAAAAGGAGGGATGATTGGTGGTGTTTGTTGGAGGTAAGGGGAGAGGGAGCGATGCATGTTTGGAAGGGAGGGGGAGGAGATGAAGGGTGTTGGTGGGGAAAAGGAGAGGATGCTTTGTATTGGTAGTGGGAAGGAGAGTGATGTTGGTTGAGTCAGTTTTGTGATGTGCTGGTTGAGTGAGCTTTGTGATGTGCTGGTTGAGTGAGCTTTGTGATGGACAGCCTCAAGGGACGACGTCATTAAATCTCTCAGACGAAGGACGTACATCACTTGTGCATTTAACAATTTGACAGCCACTCATCCCTTTTCTGCAATCTTTCACGTATCTTGACTCCACCCCTACACACACACACACACACACACACACACAAACCTAGCAAACCTGAGAATAGCGTTCCGATACCTCAGTAAGTAATCGTTCAAGACTCTGTACACCGTGTACGTCAGGCCCACATTGGAGTACGCAGAAACAGTTTGGAATCCACAGCTGGTCAACCACGTCAAGAAATTAGAGAAAGTGCAAAGGTTTGCAACGAGACTAGTCCCAGAGCTAAGGGGAGTGTCCTACGAAGAAAGGTTAAGGGAAATTGACCTGACGACACTGGAGGACATGAGGGTCAGGGTAGACATGATAACAACATATAAAATACTTCGAGGAATTGACAAGATGGACAAAGACAGGATGTTCCAGAGATGGGACACAGAAACAAGGGGGGTCACAATTGGAAGTTGAAGACTCAGATGAGTCAAAGGGAGGTTAGGAAGTATTTCTTCAATCACAGAGTTGTCAGGAAGTGGAATAGCCTAGAAAGTGACGTAGTGGAGGCAGGAACCATACATAGTTTTAAGACGAGGTTTGATAAAGCTCATGGAGCAGGGAGAGAGAGAACCTAGTAGCGATCAGTGAAGAGGAGGAGCCAGGAGCTATGACTCGACCCCTGCAATCACAAATTGGTGAGTAGAAATAGGCGAGAACACACATACACACACACACTCAACCACAAAAACAAATAATTTCGTGATCTATTTTTTTTTTTGGTTCAGAGGATGGACAGGTAAGTGCAAGTAACCTAAGCGGGAAGAATGAGTGGGGAGGGAAGGGAGGGAAGGAAGAAGGGATGGAATAGAAGATGAGATGAGGGGATGGGAGATGATGAGAAGGAGAAGGGAGGCGAGAGAGACTGATGAAGTGAAAGAGGGGAGGAGAGAGAAAGGAGGGAGGAGGGGAAACTACTGATCATGGAAGAATTTATCCACATGGAAGGAGAATGGAAGACCTGGGAACAGACTGAAGAACGAGGCACATAGTGAAGATTGTGACGAGGCCATCACGGGACAGCGTGTCAAGGATATGTAAAACACACACACAAACACACACACACACACACATACACACACACACACACACACACACACACACGACGTTGGAAGTGAAGAGCCACTGAATACGCAGTTCGTATCTTGACTTCCAAATGGACGATAACCTGGGTAGGAGTACGAAAAGAAGAACAATAATACAGCAAAGATGCAGAGAATTATAGAAAGCCTATGGATCTGGATGAAGGATATAGGGAGAGAGTTTTGATAGTGTGTGTGTGTGTGTGTGTGTGTGTGTTTCATTGGGTGGTTTGGCGGTGCACAGTAATTACGCGGGTCTTAATAGTGTACAGGTACCGGACGTACATTAGGGGTATGGGGGACGGGGCACACATCTCATGAATTTCAATGTTGCGTAATGGAATTTCGAGGCAGACCTGGGAGGATACAGCGAGGTTTTCCCAGTCGGGTGCAGTTAGCCCTGCCTCTTATCATTTAATGATTCTCATAATGAGAATCATGCCGTTAAGAATCATAATGATAATTATTGATAACGACAGCAATTACGATGAAGTTTTATAAATTTTATAACTTCCTGACAAATAGAACACAAAGAGTAATAGTAAACAGAGTAAAGTTTGAGCCAGCTACGGTGAAAAACTCTGTTCCACAAGGCACAGTACTCGCTCCCATTCTGTTTCTCATCCTCATATCTGACATTATATATATATATATATATATATATATATATATATATATATATATATATATATATATATATATATATATATATATATATACATTAATATGAAACACACACAGGAGGCCAGGAGCTATGAGTCGACCCCTGAAACCACAATTAGGTGAGAACACACACACATACACACCAGAGCTATCAACGCCACCAGCTAGGGCTGTCAATAGACAATCACAACCAACTGTGTGTGATATTGTGATATGCAATGATTCATAAAGCTTTCTGAGATATTCTCGTCAATAAATTTTGAAGCGAAAGAATCTTACCTTTCCATTCGCACCATTTTCATTCATCCAGACATTATGTGAGAGAAGGAAATATCCACAAAACGCTCCTCACGAATATTGCTCCCTGGGAAATGACATAGTGGTTGAGCTTGGACTGGTATAAAGGGAGGGAGAAGGCAGGGGAGGCAGTCGTGGAAAGCAGACTGTTTCATCCAGGCCAATAACAAGGTCGGTGTGCCTTAAAGGAGACCTGGGGAGAGGAACGGTTGCAATCTCCTGGGATGGGAAGGTCACCTGTCTCCCTTTCTTGCATCCTTTCTCTTCTCTTCCCCTTCTCTATCTCTATTCTCTTTCTCTATCCGTTTTGATCCAATGATGGGCAGGATAGATGCAGAGCCTTTACCGGCATCAAGGAACCTTCCTCGAAGGGTACAAGGCCAGTTAGACGGAGCTGAATTTTAGTAGGAAATTATGTATCACTTGAACTGTGATATCAATGTGCTTCCAGTTAGCCAGGATTGGAATGATGGTGAAAGCATTTTTTTTTTTACTTTAGGTCACCATATCTTGGTAGGAAACAGGTCATGTGATGAAGTATGAAATTAATATAACGAGATATTATCATGTGTCTTGAATGTGCTGAGGAGTTTGAATTAGAAGCTACCGCATTAGAGAATACTTTTTTTTATTTAATGTGAAAAACGTGATTGGAATGGTCCTTCAAATTTTAGTCACGTGTAACTGACGAGTGATTTTCAGAAGTCACAGGAATAATATATCAGACAATGGCGGGAATAACAATCGAAATATATAACGCAACAAACAATTAGTGTTTAGATCGTAAAACAAACTTTGTTTCTCCAGTTTGACAAAGCTGTATGATAGGTAAATAGTCTGACTGCTTGCATTTGTATTTCAAGAAAACGCTTGACAGAATTCTTCATAAGAAATGCGTTTTGCAATTGCAAATGTTTAGAGTTATATAAAATAAAATATTGCAATAGATTGTAGATTTCAGTTCATTAGGAAAGCTTGTAGCGATCAGGTGTTCTGAGTGTTCAGTGGTTCTGAGTGTTCAGTGGTTCTGAGTGTTCAGTGGTTCTGAGTGTTCAGTGGTTCTGAGTGATCAGTGGAGACCCACTAGAATAATTACTGTCCCAGTGATGGCATTAAATCATATTAACTACCATCCTGTTGAGAAGCTCTTTATCCAAGGAAATGGACTTACCTTTCCCATCATTGGCTTCACCCTGAATGCCTCCCAGGGCCCAGGCGCTATATGACCCCTATGGGTTTAAAGTATCTCCCCCTCATCCCCCGATTTAAACAAAAAAATATATTTGTGAGAGCACAACTTTTACTTTAAGTATTATATATAAATAGCTGGAAAAATCTGCATTAAGATTTCGATATGTCGAGCAGGTGGAGTGGTTAATTAATCTTCGTATACGTTACACAAATGATCCGCTCATAGGAAAAACAAATCTATGACGACGTTTCGGCTCGAAATGTCGCATAATGGACATGCGCAAGAGTGGAGACATATGCAACACTTGGGTATCTTTATTGAGGAAACGTTTCGCCACACAGTGGCTTCATCAGTCCAATACAAAGCAGAAAGTCTCATGTAGCATATAAGAACATCTGAGAAAAAAAAAATAGTGGAGTCTAATATATTAATATAAATTTACTGTTCAGTATTGTTTTACTAGAAACTGATGAGAATCCATTTCAAACCAGAGCAGCAGTTGTATTATATTGCCGAATAATTATGTATGTGTATTAAATTTTCTCGAAGGATTACCTGCACTCGAAGCTCCACTAAACTTCAGAAAATATTGTAACTCCACTGCATGTTTACTACTTCCATAACTAAAATAAGTAATTTTCCACTTAAAACCTATGTACCATGTATCTCTTGTCCTCATTTACTAGAAATAATACACTTGGATGCGATCCTGTGGATGCTGCCACTCATTACATCCATCATAGAATATTGAATACATTTAATAATCACATATGAAGTACATTTTTTTTTCAGCTAGTTTATACACTAATAACTTACTTTATTCCCTGTTAGGGGGATTAAAGTATTGTTGATAGTGTATAGCCGATATGCAGCCTTAATGACTCATGTTCATGGTGATAACACATTATAAATTAGACACATATGCAACACTTGGGTATCTTTATTGAGGAAACGTTTCGCCACACAGTGGCTTCATCAGTCCAATACAAAGCAGAAAGGTGTAAGGAGAGGGAGTTTGAGGTAATCAGTCCCTCGGCCTGGAGTCGATGTGTTAACACATCAAGTATATAACTACCATTTCCTTTTAATTTATAATTAATATTTACCTAATTCATTTTAGATCCTCCATTGGCGTTCTTTTTCAGTGAAAGCTGCGTCGAGTATCACTTCACCTTCATA
Organism: Cherax destructor; assembly: GCA_009830355.1. Taxonomy (NCBI): domain Eukaryota; kingdom Metazoa; phylum Arthropoda; class Malacostraca; order Decapoda; family Parastacidae; genus Cherax; species Cherax destructor. The sequence continues at coordinate 700,138 of WNWK01000032.1, forward strand.
TTTCCTACTCAGATAAGCTAATTCTTTACCTAACGCAATGTGAGCCACTTCTCCTCCCCCCACCTTCCCCCGGGAATATAGAAAAAGCTTCCCTGAGTAAGCAAGATGGATCAGTATTACCGTGTGGTGCTAGGCAGGAGATGCTCTTTTATGTAATGATTCGTTTTTAAAACCTTGTAATTGTGTCAGTAGTGTGTCACTGATTACCTGTATTACATGTGTAGTATATATAGTTAGTACCAGCTATGTTACATATAGGCCCCGTGTTCAGCTAGGCTCAGCGGCACACTACTGACAATTGATGGAAATTCTCATTTTAATGCCTCATTAGATATCATTACACTCAGAGACGGTTTGCAGTTAAGATTCTCGAAAAATAATGAAGTTATGCTGGTAAATACATTGTAGTTTTATTAATGTTGTATGAAGGATCCTATTAGAATAATATATACAGTAATTGTTGTCTTCCTGAAATTACGATCAGTGCTCATGGCGCGAGTTATTGAAGCGTATTGCTTTCAGTATATATACACAGACCATTTGATGACTTGTCTCAGAAAGACAATCTAAAATAATGAATAGTAATAATAATTATTATTATTACTATTTACAGAGCTCAACCTGTGTGGGTCATTAAGTTCGTTAATGCGTAATCTAAGTCTTATTCAGCAGCCGTTTTAAATTACACATTTTAGCTGGTTTTGCCTTTACAAAGATCCAAAATAGTTATAATAGACTTGAATAACAAAAGATTTTTTTCTATTCGTATTTTTTTTAACCACTTATCGGTCAAGTCATACTTCTACAGGTTTCAGATATATATAGAAATATTTTTTTCTTAAATTATTTACATTCGTTAGGCCTAAATGAAGACATTCTTTTGTAGACTGTACCTACACACTGAAGTATTCCTTATTATATAAATATATATATGGAGAGGCGATAATCCTGCGAAGGCCATACAACGTCCAGGGAATAAAAGTTAATCATATTGGATCCGATGAAGGAAACTTAAGTCTAACTTCTTCGATAAAGACTTCGTCAACAGCAGCAAACCTTCACCCTCTTGAAGGGACAGACAACAGACAACTCAAAACGAAGTAAAAAATAAACAGAGCATCTATTTTTTTTATCGCTTTTCTCTTCCTGCAGCCCAGAGTTCCTGAATAAGGTGCAAGATCCTGAACTTGAGGAGTGGGCCAAGAACCTCAACGAGCTCTGGAAAAAGCTGGGTCGCAAGATCTCCCAGGAGGTGAAACAAGAGCCTGAGAGGTTCTCCCAGATCTATGTTCCCAACCCTGTCATCGTACCCGGCGGCAGGTTCAGGTATATGCATTTCTATTTTGTAACAAAATTAGGCACACTCGAGGTAACACTGTGAGAACACAGTGTATCTACACTAGGCCGTACGATAGTTCCATTGTGGGAACACCCATAGTGTGCTGCTGACGAAGTGTATATGTATTCTCTCTTTATATAACTCAAGTTAATGTTCTTACACAGTTTCCAAAATCATGCTTATTAAATGCTTCCAGTAAGTTTCCAATTTAATTTTCTTCATTATAAGTTAGTTAAGGGTAAATGTTTATAAACTTACGAAAATGAATATCAAGTTTCAAACAGATAAATAAAACAGCTGCGATAAGTGTAGCACAATGGTGGGTAATGGGTGATGGGTGATGGGGGGAGTGAGAAGTTGGGATGTTAGGTGTAGAGGGTGAGAAGGGGGGGGGGGAACAGTGAGGGTGATGGATAACCGAGTGAACATATTTATTATACTTGTTAGTCAAAACTGTCATATATATTCCCCTAGTATGCTCAGGGACAAGCGGCTTAGAGGTAAACGAACACCACTTCGCAAAACTCCTTCGTTTGAGCATCTGTTGAGTTTTCTTAAAATTTGCTGCTGATATAAAGATACTATAGCAGAATGGAAATCTTTATCGACAATATGTTTCATTTGTAGACCAAGGTTTTTCATGTCAAAAAGAGAGTACATAGTAAACATAGTAATACAGTCGTGAGAGCATGTGACAAAATGTCGTGAGGTACGAACCTGACTGTGTCAGGTGAAGAAGGCAGTGCGTGCTGAGAAGCTAGTGAGCCAGGGTCCCTCTAACTGGAGACAACTTTATTTTTGAGTGATGGTGTCTCTGGTTCGAATGAGAGCCGATTAAAGGCACCTTTTTTTATTTACGTTTTTTCTCAGATAGCTTTTCTTGCCTTGGGCCCATTACGATATTAAACATAAGCACTGTGGCGAATTAGGACTGGAAAATAGTTGGTAAATAGTAACTAGCTGAAAGGTCGCGAACTGTCAAATATGCAGCCTGCAAGTTCATTGCCCACAACACCAGAATGGCCAAGACCCCGCAAAGGGTTAATGGCTTTTATTTTACGAGGATGCAGCACAACGAGCACTGAATACAAAAGTTGAACGATGTGAAGAATAAGAAGTCCTGATCGCTTGCAACGCACTTTGTATATATGATTATGACGGTGAGGCAGAAATGATAGCGGTGTTGATGGTAGCAAGAGGAGCTTTTTAATTCTGCAGAGAAATTACTATCAGACTGCAATGTTTGTCCCTACAGAATGTAATAATGATAAATAGCGAAGTTTAAGAATCAGAGGATTTAGAATGATCACATGGCAAGCGAGTCCTAAAACTGTTTCCCTAAATACAAATCCCCCCTCCCCCATAATTAACCTTAAAAATGGTTATAATCATATAAATAATTTTTAAAGGGGTGGACCCTCGTACACAGTAGTAACATTAAAGTCTAATTGGAAATTATCAAGAAACTCTGAGCACGAGCCCAAGGCAAATAAGCTAGTCTTCGGGAATAGAAGTGGTAAGGACAAACTATCCATGGTGAGGAGAGTAAGAGTAGAACGGACAGACAGTGATGACCACAGGACTCTACAAGGTAGGCACACAGTGAAGGGACGCAAGTAGAGAGAGACGATTGAAAATTATGTTACTAAAATGAGATCCTTTGTCATCACGTGATCAACGGAAGGATTATGAAAATTAATATATATATATATATATATATATATATATATATATATATATATATATATATATATATATATATATATATATATATATATATATATATATATATATATATTATCCTCTGCGTTTCAGAGGTAATGCCTACTGTATCTTGGGCACGCTCCCCAGCTCTGAGGAGCTGGATGAGATTTTCGCATTATAATCTGCAATAAACATTTAGCAAAATGCTTTTGAAATGTATCCCTCAAACCTCATGTACTGTATATGCCATCTTTGTACCAGAAATGTATCTTTTAAATATTTTGTACCATATTATGTAATAAAATAAACCTAGTGGTAAAATATAAACAGATGAGGTGATAGAGAAACTGAAATATTCAAATGGCTTCAGGAAAAAATACAAATATTATGTAAACGAAGTATATAATGTGAAAGACAATGCGAAAGTTAAAATAAAAAGGAGTAGCAGAAATCAATAGGGGAATAAAGAGAAAAATGAAGGAAATGTTAGTGTTGTGTTAGTATTATACAGTAAGGTTTGTCATAATTTCTTTTATGTAATTACAAAACATTTATAAAATATTTAATGTATATATGGAGAATGCTTTAATGAGGATACATTAAAAGTTAAAATGGGATATAAATAAAATGTGATCCTTCGTGGTGCCAATGTAAAAAAATTACAAAGTTTTACTTATTTTGAAATAAACATATACTTTTCATTGGAAAGCATTAAACACGTAAGGGTCATTCAGTGCTTGGGAGTGAGGGAGCATTAGATTTAATTGCAGGAAGGGCAGTTCTATTTTTCTGGATCACGAGATCATAAAATCTTTTCCCTTCCTTCCTTCAAGGAAGGGAGGGAAAAGTGTTTCTGCATTTCTGTAAAATATTTTGGTAGCTGGATAAACATATTTGGAAAAATCTTTTCAGGGAATTCTATTACTGGGACTCGTACTGGACTATCGATGGGTTACTCTTGTCGGGGATGACAGAGACGGTGAAGGGAATGCTGGAGAACTTCCTAAAGATGGTTGATAAATACGGTATGGTGCCCAATGGTGGCCGCATCTACTACACCCGCAGGAGCCAACCTCCCTACCTCATCCCTATGGCCAAACTCTACATGGACCACACCAATGATCTCGACTTCCTCAGGTGATGCATTATTTACTAATCTACATTGTCTAATTGAGTGAGTAATTATCAGTAAAATTTTCATTAGAATAAGAAACGGTTTTCGTGAGATGCTGGATAATAAATTGTTAATTGTAGATATTGAAATGAAAACGATAATTTCATGTATTGAGAATAGAATTAACAAGATTTTTAAGGAGGAAAGAGCCGAAAGTGAATGTGAAATATGAGAATGATGCATTATGAATAACTAGTTATGTGTAACTGAGCTGAAATGGTTTTAGGAAGGAAAGGGTACGAGTTATTAAAACATTTACGTTAAAACACACAAGTGAGCAGTACTTACTTGAGAATGAGGTGTATGTTGCATTCATGGATTTTTTTTTATTAAATGAAGTGATGCAAGTAGTGCATCAAATGTACTGAGATGAAAAGTTATCTAAAATTGTTGAGTGTTTTCAGGAGTGTGTGTCTCAGGCGCAGTATGGAAGAAAAGGGATGTTTTCCGGTAAACAGATCTTTAAAGAGGAATGCATGAAAATCACTGTTGATAAAGGTGTTTGAAACTGGGTTACAAAACAGGTGAAAGTTAGTTAAGGAAAAGTTTGAGCTTAAAATATAATACATGTGATTTAAAGTGTGATTCTCACTTTGTAGATGACAGGAAAATGTTGCAAATGTTGTTGGAGTTAGTAATAGGATGTTCAAGAATGAAGCTGAAAGTGAACACCGAAAAAGAGCTGGGTAATAAGGACAAATAAAAAATATATGGAATGAGTGATTATAGGTCAGATATAAAGGTATATGGGGGAAGGGAATGTAATTAGAAAATAATTGATTATTTTAGCATTACAGTATAATCCCCCTAAGAATCCACTCTGTCAGTCATTGAAATAGTGCAGATCTCAACCTTGATAAATGATTTCTCTTATTTACTATTTGTTTTAATACTTTTCGTCCATTACAGTGAGAATATTGAATTGCTTGAGAAGGAATTCAAATTCTGGGAAGACCAGCGTTCACTGGAGATCAAGGATCGAGATGGCAAGGCTCACAGAGTTGCTCAGTATCGTGTGGATGCTGGGGAACCTAGACCAGAATCTTACAGGTCAGAGCTAGTGCTTGTGTAACTATCTGCGCATTTTTATTTTCCTTTCCTTTTCCTTGGTACTCCCTCCAGGTAGGAGCAGCCACAATATTGGATTTTCAAAGCAACCACAACTGTGTATATTTTTGACCTGTATTTTTCTTGTTAATCGTTATTTGTGTTCATTGAGTAATTGACTACAAAAAATAATTGCCTTCTGAAATTAAATTTCTCTTACAAAAATAATTTAGCTATTCTACAAAATTTTCACCTAATACTTAGAAGAATTCTATCAGAATTAGCATTATTTTCTAATCACAGTCAGTAATTATATTACAGAAATAGCAATATTTTTCTACTAGTAGAGAGCAGTTGAGATACAAAATGTGGTTGCATGAAGATAGGTTAATTAAAGTAGGTCGTCTTACACGAGAGAGAATTCACAAATCACACTCATCAGTACAAGGCTCGAAAATCTCGTTCGACAATTAAGATTTCTAAAATTCGCTTCATGATAAAGTCACAGTTTAGTCAGATTTCTCGGTGGAAGGAAATGGTGGCAGTAGTTATGTCAAACAATTCATATAACAAAATCTATTCCGTGCCAAATGAATTTAGACAATCATGTTCAGTTAAGAACAACATTGTATAGCAGAGCATTTCTTGAATGACAAACATTGATTTCTGCTCTTTATGGCAGCCATGAGTGCAGATTCGAATCGCTAATTTCCTTTAGATGGTGAAAATAGTTGAAGTACGTAGTTGTTTAATGGAAGGTATTTCTTCATGGGAATAGATTAAGAAATTAAAGGTCAATGACACATTGGCAGATTATTCGGAAATCCCATAATTTAAAAAATAAACGAGAAGCAATATAGCGATAATTTTTATCCCTTGTCTGGGATGTCCATCGCTACAGTAAATAGAACAAAACAGCTGGGAAGAATTTATAAAACCCTGGAGGTCAGGTCACATGACCACCTGACCTATTGTTTCACCCACACAAGGGTTTATTAAGTCCTTGTGTGGGCGAAACGTTATCTTTAAACTAACGTTTGCTCTGCAAATTGTTCTCTTCCCACCTGACATAGCTGTTAATGAAAATATAGAAATACATATTGCTTGTGCAAAATTCTGAAAGTTATACTAATACAATTCATCTGGTATATAAATGTATTTAAATTTGTGCTTTTGTTTTCGAGTGTATAATTTGATACTAAGGCACACATTTTCTCTGGTAAATATGCAAAAAAGTATTTGTAGGAAAAACAGTTATAGTTTTGGATGAAATTGTATATAAAATCAACGTTGAATATTTACACTGCCAATTAAAGCAGTGCTGTGTTTTATCACTGGCAGGAGTGACTTCAGTTGAAATATAAATTTTAATAATTACCATCTTTTATTTAATAATTATAAAAACACAGAACATGTAGAAATGAGCCTTACTACATCAGTTCCGAAGTACAATTTGGCTATACAGTAGGACAATTTAGTTTCAGCAGGATAATTCGTGCCGAAGTCGGTGAAAAATTTCTGCAAAATACTTGGAAGTCAGTTCACTTATAAAGGTCAGGCCACGTATCGCCATGGAGACGCCTCATTAACCTATTCTCATTCATGACAAAGAAGCTTCGCGGTATAGCACAGTGAATCAAAGTATCTTTGTTTACAGTGATTTTATTTTCATGTTTTTAGCGCATCGGCAGGTTCCAACCATATTAGAGTAAATCACAGGAAAACATTTTAGGTCATTCAATAACTCTTGTCAAAAGTGCTCAGGCAAAGCAGTTCAGATGACACTTTAAACCTCAACATGGCTTCCCATCCTTCAGAGTGCAGGCACTCAAGTTCGGCTAATCGGTTTCCTTAAATTACATCATAAATTTGTTTCCTTACTCAACAAGCAACAGTACGTCAAATTCTAAAAAAAAGAAGAAAACACTTGTTAATATTCACTACGATTTAACACGCCTCCACATGCCTGCTGAATGCTCATGCTTCTATCACTAAAATCATTCACCTTTCCCTCCCTCCATGGAAAGAGGCGTAGAGGTCTCAGAGACATCTACGCCTTTTTTTATATACCGATAGGATTTACATACGTTATTAGTCAGCTTATCATGTTATTTTCTAAATAACAAAACATCTCAAGAATCCCTTCTCAGAATTAGAACATTTTCAGTACTCATATACCTTCTTTACATTTGTTCGCTCCGTATTCTGTTACGTCCTGTTACTGTGAAGTTGCATTATATAAACACACATGCGTATACAGTATTATCATAATGGCTTACAGTGCTTTAGTCAACGTTTAGGAAAAGCAGACCATGAAAAACAACTTTTTGCTGGTAGAGAAGCAGATAACATGGCAAACCAACTGCTTAGTTGCCTCTGTTTGGGAGATGATTATTACATTCATTGAGAAGGTTTAATAAGGGTTACACAGTCCCTGGAGAATGGGAGGTAATTAGGACTGATTAAACGAACAAGTACTTTAACTTATTTATCTCTAATGAACTCATCATGTTTAGGTATTTAGGCGAAATAAAATGGTTAGCCTTTTGTGGCAGAACTGAAGCTAAAACAGCTTAATGATAGTATTGTATACATTGATAATTCAATAAAATAATACTGTGTAGAAAATAAAGAATAATGAAATTTAAATAAATAAAAATAAATAAAAACTATTGAATATATTCAAGAGTTATACATTGCCTGGGAAATGGAAGGGGTGGGAAGTAATAAGGTTTAATCCGAGGAATGGAAGGATGGCTTAAATTCCTTAGATTTGGACCAAGAGCCCTTTACATGAATCTAGGAAATAAGAGTAAGACGCATGTGCAACGTTGGGTATTTATTTTTGACTCAAACGTTTCGTCAACGCAATAGGCTTCTTCAGTCAAATACTGAGAATAAATAGGAGACATAGCGGTGTTTGGAGAAGTGTTCAGCTCCATATTCTGGAACAATGTGGAACCAGATCAAAAAACTATTTGTCTAAGGTTGATGGACTAATTATAATCAGTAACTATATCATCTTTACCTCGCCATTGCGCTTGCTGCCTTTTATTTATTCTCTGAAATTGACTGAAGAAGTCTATTTCGTGGGCGAAAAGTTTCAATAAAAAAAGATACCCATCTGTTGCACACGTGTCTTAGTCTTCAACTTAAAGGAAATAATAAGTTTTAAATCACGAAAAAATTGAGCAGGGTTTACAAAGGATTTGAGAAGACATAACAGTGTGTGACATAGCATAAGAAATTTCTCGTGACTAGCTGAAGTGTAGCATACATGGGCACGACTGTTTCTACCTCAGATTATATAGTTATAGGGATAGAGATTGCAATAAAATGCGTTGACTGCCTGTTTGTAAAATACAGCCACATTAAAAAATAACAGAACAGGAATACCTGAGCGATTTCTTGCATTTACACACACATCCTTAAGAGCTAACCTAGCCTAAAATAATTTGACCTGAAATAAAGAAGTGCTGAGAACTTTAACGTTGGACACAACATTAGCAAATTGATGTAATTAAATGGAGGCAGATTGGGTTATTCTTTCCCTTGTCATTCGGTTTATTTACTTAAACATTACATTTAGTTTAGGTCTCATTAGGTTAGGGAAGGAGACATGCAGCTACAGAAACTTGTATTTAAGCATAAATAATATGGTGAAGGAATCTTGATCCAATGAATTGGAGATACCCTCCCCTTGGTTGAAACCTAATTATTTTCTATTTCCCAGGTTGAGAATGACTTATACGGGTTTACCGCTCCACAATGAACATAATACCTATTAACCTATAATATAATATACCTTCTGAGTATTAAATATATTAGTATTATGTCATTATTGTAGTAAATTATAAAAAATATTGTTTAAAATACAAAATTAGCTTTCATTTGTAGTATGTAACTAATCAGCTTCCAAAAATCCTAGCTAAATGTACTGTGTACTTTCTAAGAGAATATGCTAAGGCTTACCTCTTTTGGATTTTTATGGCGTGGGTACACAACTAATTTGCCTGTGGCATTTAATATTACTTAATTCGTTACTGTATTGTACTTTAATTAGTAGAAAGTCTGTGAAGGTTAATGACATAACTCCTCAAACTGTTTTTATAAGTTATAGCTGAAGTTAAGTGTTGTTATAACTGTTTTGTGATGTTAAGTTTAATTATAACAGTTACAATTGAAGTTTAATATTATTATAAGTTAACTTCTTATTAGAATTATATGTAAAGTTAGCTTGAAGATTGTAGTAACATTAAGAACCCTGGAAAGTTAATGGCAAAATATAATCAATGACGCTTTCCCAGGATGTCACCTGCAACAGTCTGTTGACTCTCTTTACCTACTTAGTACTAGGTGAACAGACACATCAGGTGTACAGGGAAAATTACCACCATATCTATCCTATAATCAAGGAAATTAAATATAGAACCTTTTATATTGTTTGGAAATTTCTTGTTTTGTAAAACTATCTAGTGCAGTTGTCTACTGTTCTTTACAGTGTATATTTTCTGGCTTTTATCAGATCAAAACAAATTAAAAATTATGATTACTGTATTTATATTATTACTATTATTAATATTTCAGGGAAGACTATAATCTGGCCCAGCAGCTGCCAACAGAAGACGAGAAGCAGGACTTATATGTTGAGCTCAAGTCTGGCGCCGAGTCAGGTTGGGATTATTCAACACGCTGGTTCATCAACAACAACACAAACAAAGGTTAGCTTATTCATACACCTTCACATGAAATTATATTAAGTATTAAAAATTATATTATATTATTTATTTGTTTGCTAGTATGCAGAACTTGGTACATTTATTGATGAGATCAGCTTAAAAATGGTTCGTTGTATGCTTTCTTAAGCTGTAACATAATTCGTTTGATATTTACTCCTAATGTGCAGTGTTTAACTAAATGTGTGGGCAAGTAGTTACTTGGTGTTATATCTGCAGAATCATGTTTGATGTTCTTTTTAACCTCTAATTTGAGCATCCGGTAAAGCATGGTTTCTGATGGAATTAACTACAGTTCCAAGCTCTACTAAAATACTGTCATAATAATAGTAATGTAAGATATCACGTCCTTTACTAAATTATATTCACAAAGTTTCTCACATGATATGTAGCAAACTTTAAATATTTTTATTCTTTGGTTGTTATTTTCCAAAGCCACTTTGACGTGTCGTCAGTTGCTTGAGTCATTCACATGCTCTCGGGTAGAGTAAATTTTTAATATTTGTAAGAATATTATAACCTGCATTAACAGTGTCAAAATGGTTTTATAGTTAAAAGAGTAAGATAATGGAATCAAGTAACTGCATCAATGAAGCAGTGTGTGCACGTGTGTCATATAATGTGAATGATATATATATATATATATATATATATATATATATATATATATATAATATATATATATATATATATATATATATATAACTATTGGTAAAAAAAATGAAAAGATGGGGTGGTAGGGGAAGTGGAATATTCAAGTGGCTTCAGGAAGAAATCTAAATATTCTTCCTTGAAGCCTTTTTATCCACTTCTCCAAGGCTAAAAAAATATATTTCATTGTGTTTATTATTAAATTATTGTAAACTTATCTAAAATATATTTAGTTGGATTAGGCTGAATTAAATTGCGCTAGTGATAATAGGGTTAGGTACGTTTTCTAAGATTCTTTTGGTACAAAATTATTAATTTTTACAATAAGATATATGGAAAAAATATATACGTATCTTTAAATGTATATGAACAAATTTTAGAAAGGACTTGATTTTATGACTTCTTGCTAATTGACCAATTTTACCTATTCGGCACGACATTATATATTATTTGTGTGTGTGTGTGTGTATGTGTGTGTGTGTGTGTGTGTGTGTGTGTGTGTGTGTGTAAAATTGTCTGAGTCAAGATTATTTAGTCATCCGTTGTTCCCTGGTCAGTGGTCAGTCATTTATTTATATTGTAAGGGCTAGAAGCTTCGTTGCTTAAAAACCCAGCTTTACTTACATGTATTTTGATAAAAAAAAAAAAAAACATTACTGTTGGATTTTTGTATATAATTAAATGCATTAAAGAAAGACTTTAAAAGACTTGAATTTTACATTGCATTGTACAGTTAATAATAATTATTCTTTCGTAAAAATTTATAAATAGTATTTTACTTTTTAATCACATTTAGAAATACTATTAGGGGTTTACCCCACAAACGGTTGGGTTTAGTCATGACTCTTTCTCTTCGACTGCAGCTCTTCCTCTCACCGGCTATTCTTCGTCTGTCCCCACTTCTCCCCTCGCCCCTAGTGGGTCCTTACCTGTGAGTCTCTGAATGAATGAATCACATTTTGTGTTAGCAGTTTTAAATAAACAAGACCGGGGTACAGGAAAGTGAGTTAGGTTGCTTTGTTTAACAAGTCACCATAACCCCAGCCAACCTGTCGCCTGGTTCTTAAGTTACCAAATACTGTTCCTAACATTTTGATGATAAGTCAAAAAAAAATTTCCAGCTTTAAGTAACATACAACACGGGTGTAGAAGCGTAATGCCAATATAGGCACGGATGTAAAAACAGTATTCAGTGTTGGTAAAGCTCGCTCCTTTTGTGTTATGTCCATCATAAGGTGATCGTTGAATTTTTACATAGCTTTTAAGTATATTTATATTCCTGAGCTATGTTAGTTAGGTTTATTTAATTAGATTGTAAAAATAATCAAATATTTACGATGATTATCTAAAATTCATGATTAGCATTTTGAGTATTAATTGTTGCCATATAATAAGGTAAAAAGCGAACTTGTTTTCAAAATGCGTATGTTATTTATATCTGGTAAAAATAATTGCGTTATGTTTTGACTTTTCATTCGTCTCTGTAAAATATTCTGCTTGTATAAGTTAAGGAACTTATGAATCCGGAAGACAGGTAAATACTATATTAGGATAAGTTTTTACTTGTTTCTTAAAGAATATTGGGCAAAAGCAGTGTTTTTCTAAGTCAAAGTATGTCTTCCTTTTAACTCACTTGTTTGGCTTTACTAACTGTTCCATTTGATTAGTTCCTTGGGCTGCATATGGCTTACCTGCACTCGTTGCAGTTATCGTGTATATACTCTCACTTTGCCTCATGTGTCGATGGCTGCTGCAGGCAAAGTCCTCTCCTCTAGTAATACTGATTGGGCTTGTTGGGATTTACAAGATGGAAGTGACACCAGATACAAGTTTGAGGAACATGGGTGAGGCATCAATAACATTAAAAGCTTCTGCTTGCTTATTCATCAGCCTATGTGGAAAAAAGAGCAATTTATGCATTGAAGAAAATAAACTTCCAGAACAAGGTTTTAGCCGGACAATGTTTCGCTCTGTGTAGATCTATATCAAGATGTATTAATGAAATCTGTGATCAATTGTATTTTTAAATTCGCTGTGCCCTTGTGTACCTGATTCCCACCTCTAAGCTATTGTCACCCTATCGACTCCTCTCAGTATTATATTTTTCGTATTCATAATGTCACCCCCTGGTCCTTCTGTCTTCTAATGTCATCAGGTTTATCGAATTAGTTTCTCAACATAGCTAAAACCCTTGAGCTGTGGGCCAAGTGTAAAACTGCGCAGAGCAAATTGTTGTCCCAAATAACGTGCGTATTCGTCACTTGTCGGCAGTATGCCATTTGAATCCGATTTATGCCATCTTTTTAAGGATGTATGGTAATACTCTGTTAAAAAATCTACTCTATTTGGAACACAGTTAATGTTAAGGAGGCTTCAATGATTTTCTAAAATTCAAGAAAATATAACATTTAATATTAATGTAAATAAAAATGAGGATTTTAGCAAATGTTGAAAACTATTGTTACTAAAATAGTATGTCAGACAGAAAAAAAAAATCCACAGGGTAATTCTAAACTTACTGGTTTTTGCTATCAGTCTCGACAGATTCAATTTTTTTATTTAAAATAGTCTTTTGATTATTTCTTCTTAAAATGCTTGCTGATTATGACATTAGTGAAAGGCCGATTATTTTATTGGGAAGCTCTAAAATCGTAAGAGTCATACAACGTTTGGGAAATGGGAAGAAATAAAGTTTGATTCACTGAATGGAAAAATTCACAACAATTCCTAAGAACAAGAATATTTCACTAGTATCTAGGCACCACCACCTTCCCTTCAAGGGATGTGAGGCCTAAATATAAAGACCTAATCATACTTTTTATTTTACATAAGGGTTCGTCTTTGCCACTAACTTGTGTTTATTGAACTTCTGCTCTTAGAGTCTCACATAATATCATTAATAAATATGATATAAATAAAAGAATAAACATTGATTTATTCTTTAATTGGTTGGTTAGTTTTAAAGCCTATGGAGTGAACACGGATCACAAAGTGTACCTAAATACTAATATCAAGACTTAGCTAGCGGCAGAATAGCCAGAAAAAGTAGAAAAAATGAACAAGGAAATGTACTGGTTCGAAAAGGGACAGATCCAGTTCAGTGTGTAAAGGGGTAGTGTACTAATCCTTAGCAATGAAAATACCTGAAGCATTGAATAAAAATAACCTCTGTCTTCTGTTCTTTCAATTTTTCTCGCTCATTTGTAACTTGATAATGGTCCAGGACAAGCCAAAAGGTTGTCTACAGTTTCCGCTTGCAAGTGTACAGGTTATTTATGAAAAACTGTCATAATACACATAAACAGATACACGTCTCCCTATGGATGAAACAAAAAAGACCGTCTTGAGAAACCAACACTTCGGGGGTATGAGAAAAGATCGTCTTGAAAAACCGGCACTTTGGAGGTCATCAAAAAAGCGATGATTTAGATAACAAAACAAGAGATATGTTAATATACACGCTTTGTTGCTCATTATTGCATGAAGATAACATTTTGAATCACAGCTAACTTGTGAAGGATTCTAACCCAGGCAGACGGTGCGACATACTCTCCAATGACAAGCAGGAGTGCCATGAGAACACTAAGAGAAAACACATTAAGTGTCCGAGGGCCAAAGACGGCTCAACAGCTTCCCACCAAACTTAAGGAGAATTACCAATAGACCCCTGGGTGCCTTCAAGAGAGAACTGGATAAATATCTAGTCAGTGCCCGATCAGCCAAGCTGTGGTTCATATGATGGATTGCATGCGGTCAGCAGTAACAGCCTGGTTGACCCACAGAACGACCTCTAGGTAGACTCCAGGTATACTTCTCGTTTCAAAGCCAGATCGAAAAATCAGAATTATGGTGCCTTATTCCACTACACCAGTGATTCTCTATAAAGATGAAGCAGTGGAAACTAGCACATGCTACAGAATCATCAGGAACACTTGTGGCGTGTGTTAACCGAAAATGATTTAATCGTTCCTTACTACATGTTGTCAGCCTCAGGAAAGACTCGAGAAGCTACATCGCCAGAAATCTAGTGCAATACTAAAAACACATTTTAATCTCTGTCGACCTGTGAAGAATTCGACCCCATACCCTCGTCACCTCACAACAAGGCCGACTTATCAGGATATCAAGCGTTGTATGATCTTTACGAGTTTAGCACTTTATGAAAACAAAAAAAATGCTTTGTATGTTGAAAGCTCTAGATTCCAGGAACATCTTATGTTTTTTCAGGTACCAAACAATTTAATATTACAGCGATATAGCAATATTAAACTATTTGCACAAGTCTAGATTTAGGATTTTTATGCTGTTCAGGTTAATACCTGGAGTATTCCTGGAGAGAGTTCCAGGGGTCAACGCCCGTGCGGCCCGGTCTGTCACCAGGCCTCATTATGTGTGAATTTGTGTACAACTTGTTAAATATATTCATTATAGTGCATTTAGCAATGACAGCGAATCATTTAAGCTTAAGTTACAGTATTGGAAGTATGAACACTTGACTGTATTTAACATAGTGAACAATTTAGCTTGGAGTGTTGAACCCAAATATTTACTGTCCACTTATGGCAGAGATCAAACACTGTAAACATTTACAGCTTTCAGAGAACTATATAGAAACTGATGAAAAGTTTGTAATTTTTATCTCATTATTATGCACAATTCTTTATGCAATCTGACGAAGCGTCCCAAGTTTACATCATACTGCGCTACTGATGACGAATTTAAATATTTCATAATACGTATACGTAACATAATGTGGATAACTGTTGTCATTGTTTATTAGCTTATTTAGCTTTGAAATATTGCTGCTAGTATTTTTCTTGTAATTAAGCTTAAGCTGTAAATTGCTTTCTGTGGCATTATTAAACAAATTCTTGTTTTTCGAATGAACTTATGAAAATTTTGTGATAATTTACCATGTAATCTTTGATACATATTAATTCTGAATTTATATTTCAGGCACAATGAAAGATTTAAAAGTAACATCTATTGTTCCCGTGGATCTTAACAGCCTTCTGTGTATGAATGCAAGAATTCTCAGTCAATTTTACAATAAACTGGGCAATTACACCATGAAGAAGCATTATGAAGATGTAGCCCATCGGAAGAATGAAACTATGGCCAAAATATTTTGGGATAAAACAGATGGAACTTGGTATGACTATGACGCAAGTGCAGAGGGAAAGAGAAGGTAAGGATGAAGTTGCAGAAAGATTGAAAAAAAATCTGAAAAATGTTAGGTTTATATATTACATTCATGGGTAATTATTAACTCATGAGCGTTACACAGCTCCTGGGGTATAGAAGGTAATTCAGTTTGTTCCGAAGGAGGTGGAAGCTCCAGTTCCTTCGATTAAGGGCCCTCTATCAGCGCAAAGTCATGGGTGTTATGTTTCAAACATATTTTCATTTATTCCAGTAGAGATGTGCTGAATGTTTGTGATTAACATAGTGAAATTATTATATTATTCATTGGGAAGAGCTACGCTCATATGGATCGCACAGGGCCTAAGGCATAGAAGATTATCAGGTTCAATTTAAGGACAGCATATCTACACTTAGAGGGATCAATGACAGTGAGTGTGAGTGTAGACTATTGGCTAAGGCTTTACGACTCGTCCAGGCCTTAAACTTGAATAAATTAATTTCTTTTTCCTGCTATGACGGCTAGTTTATGTACCTAGTATCTAT
The DNA here is from genome assembly GCA_009830355.1 of Cherax destructor. Taxonomy (NCBI): domain Eukaryota; kingdom Metazoa; phylum Arthropoda; class Malacostraca; order Decapoda; family Parastacidae; genus Cherax; species Cherax destructor. The sequence goes on from WNWK01000032.1 coordinate 716,477, forward strand.
CCTGTGGATGATAGCTCAAAGGATGGCTATTTGGCGTATGCAAAATAATACCTAGTGCTTTATAATATTGAAGCTTATTAATTTCGAAAGTACATAAATTGATAGGGGCAAGATTCTGAATTTTGATAGTTTTAACTTAAGATATTGACAATTTTCGTTTATTTTTTAATGATGTTGACATATTAACTAAATATTTTGTTTCATAGAGTTTAGTTTACCTTCTCAAAAAAAAAAAAAAAAAAAAATGTAGGCTATCTACAGTAATAATGAGTCTCTTCAATAATATGTACTAATTAAGAACTGCTAATTATTTACATTATAGATTTATGTACATGTATTTTGTATCAAAAAATTGATAAGGAATAATAATTCTTTACATATTTTTTGGTAGACTGAAATAAAAATGTAAATTGCATAAAGTTTCATAGGAAGCTTTCAGCTTGTTTAAATGAAAAAGTTCTTATCATCTAAATATTGTGTATAGCTCAAGTATATCCCATCTTAAACTTACCAAAGAATATTAAAGAAATACAGAAGGGAACTTTTGTCTAACGCATTTGTCTTTTGAAGGTACTTCTATCTGTCCAACATCCATCCCATCTGGAGTGGATGTTATGGCCAGGAGAACTCCCGTGCGCGCACCATTGAAGATGTCATTAAGTACCTCAAGAAAATTGATGTACTGGAATACGCAAGGTGAGTACCGTGATCTCTTTCTCAGGCTTTTGTGGATGCATTATTGAATCATCACAACTCAAGAGGGCTACTTGTTGAAGATTGAGACACTTATGCAACATATGTTGCATAAGTGTCTCAATCTTCAACTTGTCGGTTTTAAATCATTTATCACAGGGCTGCTTGTACAGATTGGCTCTTTATATATATATATATATATATATATATATATATATATATATATATATATATATATATATATATATATATATATATTTATATATATATTATATATATGTCGTGCCGATTAGGTAAAACTTGCGATTTTGGCTTAAATAGCAACGCTCACCTTGCCATATAAGACAAGTGAAAATTTGTGTATGCAATAATTTGCAACATCATATATTTATATATATATTATATATATATATATATATATATATACATATATATATATATATATATATATATACATATATATACATATTTATATATATATATATATATATATATATATATATATATATATATATATATATATACATACATATATATATATATATATATATATATATATATATATATATATATATATATATATATATATATATATATATATATATATATATATATATATATATATATATATATATATATATATATATATATATAATGCATACGTATATGTATATACTACATATTTCTAAAAGTACTGAATCACTAAACCCGTAAGGGTCATACAGAGCCAAGGGAATGTAGATTATTATTACATTCACGGGGGAGCACTAAACCAGGAGGGGTCATACACCGCCTGAGGGATTGGAAGGCTCTCGGACCTCTGTTCCAATTCAAGGGGTTGGAGTAGAGGTCCAGTTTCCTAGATTAAGAAGCCCCTAGTCTCATTTCCCTCTCTTAATAGAGAAAATGGTAAATAAGGTTTGAGCCAAGGGAGGGGAGAGCAACTCCAGTATGGCTATTAAAACCTTATCTTAAATGAACATTTTTTTTCTGTATATTTTTTTTCCCATATTACAGAAATGATCAAGATATCACGTCTCTCAATGTAAAATTTGAGTGAACTCTTCTGAAATACTTTTTATATTACTAACAAGATGGAATAAAAATGGTTCATGTTTTGATTCAGATATTTCAGGAGAATCAGATATTGTAGGAGAATCAGATATTGCAGGAAAATCAGATATTGCAGGAGAATTAGATATTGCAGGAGAATCAGATATTGTAGAAGAATCAGATATTGTAGGAGAATATTTATGCACAGTTGCTTGCTTGTGGTGAACTTAGTTTACAAACATATTCTTAAAAAAACAATAGTCAATAGCTCTTTTTTGTATACTTTATGCATTAATTACTAATCATAATTGATACTATACTCCTGATTATTTTCATTACATTCAATATTGTTATATTATTAAATGGGGAGCGATAAATCCCTATGATCCATGCATCTCCTGGGGGGCTAATGAAATTCATTCAGATTCAATCCAAGATAGTTAAGGACAGGTCCAGTTCCTTAGATCTTGAGCCCCTCATTGTCAAGGAATCTTCCTTGAGGGCATTTTACACCTGAGGGACACTCATTTGTACTAAACTCCTTTTTTTAGGAATCCATCCATTTTATGTAGATGAACAAAGTGGATGCCGGTGAGCTTAAACCAGTCGTTCTGGCCCAGTAGAGAATTAGAAAAAAGAAGAGGTGATAGAAATGGAGAAACTGAAAAATAAATGATGAAATGTGAATTTGAACTAAAGTTGAAAGCATTAATCATCAGAGAGGAAGATCATTTTGCAATGATCGGCTAGATTTATTGCTCCAGGAATTTTTTTTTAATAGCAATATTGGTTACAAAGGGTTAAAGGCCCCGAAGTATTACTGAATAACGAAATGCAATTGGAACATGCTTGTACAACCTTGTAAAGCATATTATTACTGTATGCACGAAGAAGAGTTAAACCAGTAGTAGGCCACACAATGGATTGGGAACAGAAGGTAGTCAGAACTGATCCTTAAGAATGGTCGCTCCAATTCCTTGGATCAAGTAGGGTAGAATGTTTGCAGAGCAAGTATTTATTCTGTCGATTTTAAATCAGAGTTTTACATGCGTGCTTGTGTATCAAGACCTGAGTGTTTAAGTTACGTGAAAGTTCTGTACAACTCCTGTCGCAGCCTAAACAGTGTTTCATGTAGTAGTCTGATTCAGTGTTGTATTGCGCAAGTAATTGGGCATGAAAATTTTGAAGATGGTTTTTGACGAAAGAACAACTCTATTCCTGTTACTACGTTTGAGAGTTCTGCAGATGATGGATTTGTTTTCTGAAAGCAGATTGAGGAGTCTTCACTGGTACAGCACATAATTTGTCCTTTTCGTCTACAATCTAAGATGAAATGGGAAGGAAATTTTTTAGCTTGAACTCAAGTGTTGCAAATTCTGAAAGCTGAAAGGACTTCCATGAAGATCCCACTCATAGTTTTGTTGCATGAAGTGTAAAAGGTAATTTTTTTTTAGCGGGTTTCCTGTTGACATTGTGCTAAAAGAAGGGAGTTATTCTTCATAGCTTCAAGTGAAAACTAAATAGAGAGATCGATGGTGTTATGATGGACACGTAAGTGTTCAAGGTTGACGCGATTTCTTTGAACCTTTCTGATTACAGGAGTTCCATATATAAGTTGACAAGACTGCAGTGATGAGGAACCCTAATGCTATGTTGAATTGTATTCTGGAAATTGAGAAGAGTGACTACCTTTTCGTGACGAAAAACTCATCAAATAGGGCAGTCTTTTTGAGCATAAACTCTTAAGGAAATCCACTAAGAGAGATTGCCTTTTAAACTTCTACCACAATGACAATAAAACGAAATGTGGAATCTTAATAGGATGCTACTTTAGAGCTCAGAATTTGTCGCTCTGAGTTTGTGGACGAATACCAAATCATAACAAGCATCGTCTCCAAATTAAAATCTACGTATTTCATCTCAGACTGTAGATGGAAAACAGGAAATATTGAGCCACCCTTCAGAAAACATCAACAATGAAAGATGCCTCATCCTACCTACAGGTAATGTAGACACCATTTCCAGAACTCTCAAAGTTAGTTACGCAGGAAAAGCTGTCAAAAATCATCCGTAAAATTGTCAGATCCTGGGCAAACGTAGAATGAAACACGGAAGCAGGCATCTATAATAGCCTGTGTTCAGTCTTTGTCAAAAGCTTGATTGAAACTTCGCCTAACACGAACATTATAGCACATGTAAAATTGACTTTTTAACAGTGCTTGTGCCATCCACAATAGAAACAATCACATCTCATGGACTGGGACAGGATTGAACGTTTTCAAGAAAATTATAGGAAATGTTGAGGCACTTGGGATTAAACCATTAACACTATTCAACAAAATAAAGGTTCATTTTGTTTCGAAAATCCACTGAGTCAATTAATGGGACACAGGTACGCTCTGACATGAAAAATGATATGCTGGTATCGACAAGATGTGGAAAAACATTTTTGCACAGTTCAGGACATTTATTAGAGGTATCACCATACCATTTTTCAGTTATGACAGTACTAGTGATGGATCCTCAAATAAATGTCCTGAACTGTACAAACCATACGCTATGACACGCATGCAGTTGATCCCACTTTCCAGGCGCATCCCTGATACATATAAACAATAAGTCTACTTTCATTTTTAAGCCTTAACTTTTTTACTTATATAATGGAATGTAATGAATGCATCCTCAGGTATGACTTGATAAAGCTCAGTACCGAGCGAAATGTCAGAATAAAGAAATGCATTACAGTGCTGCATGATCCTCAGGTTTAGCATGCTCCTTATATTTTTTAAGCTTTTTTAAAGCGTTCTTGACTGACTCAGGTTCCAACGCATCCCACAAGACAAGGTTAGGGGCAGAGTAAGTCTTTATTCATATCTTCGTATATTATATTCATGGAGAAGTGCTCAACTCGAAGGGGTCATAAAATGCCTAGAGAAGAGAGGGAATGGGAATATCAAATGTGAACCAAGAATTGGGAGAAAAGTCCTAATTCAAGTCAGTCACCAGTATCATGATTATTTTTTAATTTATTTTTCCAATTGCAGTGGTGTGCCCACCTCTCTTGAGAACAGTGGCCAACAGTGGGACTATCCTAATGCATGGGCACCACTACAACATTTGATCATCATGGGGTTGTATGAAGCACGCTCTATCCACCACGAAGCTGATAGCTTATCCTTCAAGTTGGCTGAGAAGTGGATCAGGACCAACTGGGAAGCATACCTGCAGTCAAAGCCACATTCCATGTTTGAGAAGGTAAGCATTATTATATAGTCGGGGAATGCTATACCCATTGGGGTCATACAACTCCTGGGGAATAAAAGATAATTAGTTTTGATCGTAGCTCCAGTTATTTGAATCTAGAGCCCTTCATGGACAACTCCTTTGAAGAGAAAGGTATGTTTTAATTTCTCAATTTTAATTTTATATTTTTCACAAAGTGCTAGACACTCGAAAGAATGTCATGCAGAGTTTCCACAACAAAGCTTATACATCATCAGAGCAGTAATTACTTACATGTACTCTCTACTTGGCTGCCATCAAAAGTCACTTACAAAATCCAATAAAATTTGAAATTCAAAGCTGATCTTACTGAAACCATCCTCCTTTACACTAATTTTATTCTGCTCATCGAACGTCCTTCCAGAAGGTGCAAAAAATTGCCCTTCAGCCATCTGCTTCGAAAATATAGTCAAAAAAGCACCCAGACCTGACTTAATTCCTGTTGATCCAAATAATATTAGTATTCATACTGATGTCCACACTACCACAACTGTTTCAACATATATATTAAGAAAACATATCTTCTACCTCAGTATTCCCAGATCTCCAAATATTATAATATATACACCAAATTGTTACAGTATTTAAGTGTCTCATTGTTTAATAATTGTAAGTTTATTTTAAGGCTGCCTGAAAGGCTCTGCCTAACGAGAGGCTTTCTCAAGTATTTTATACGTGTCAGTTACTTATGTCAATTGTATCCTGCACTCCAGTTTATAGATATGAAGATTTATTTATTTTGGGTCTGTTGTTCTCTTTGATTACAAGTTTGGTTCCTTTCAGGGCCATAAAGTGTGAATGTCTATGAATTACATAAGCATATTGGTCTTGTAAATAATTCAGACATTGGTATTCTTGTATCCTGGTTGTGATGAGTACTGTTTCTCCATCAAATTGTATACCGCATTTTGCACAGGACATGGAGTAGAATCTTCTGTTATTTTGTTTGTAGAAACTTGCTCTGACTTTCTTTCAATTCTTGATATTGAAGCTGCTGTATTATCTCTATACTGAGTGCCTATGTAGCTATGACAGCTTTGTTTTCTGTAGGAAAGAAGAGGCGCTTGGTAGTATCTCTTTCTGTTTGAGGAGCATTTTTCTGGAACCATCATTGTATACAGTCCTGGATAATAGGTAATGAGTAATATAATGTCTAGAAGAATTCATGAATGATGGCACATTCTTTGAGAAAACCTGAAGTGCAAATTCTGGGGGATTTCAGGATGGATCAAACTCGAATTCACATTTCAGAATTACGGGTAATGCGCCCCAAAATTCCCTTCATACCTACAAAAGACACCATTTCCGACAGATAACCCGCTTCCTCAAGGAATAACAATTGACTTAGAGAAACAGGCACACAAGAAAAGTGGTAGTATAACAGTCCACTCACTGAAATATAGAAAAAATGCTCAGCAAAATATCACCATTTCCGAGAGTACATTATTCCTTGTGGAGACTGCAGCAAGGAAATTGCAGTAGAAAAAGGAACACCACCAGGATACAAGAGCGCCAACAGGCTTAACATTCAAATTATAATACTCTACAGAGAAAAAGCCCCACTGTTTCCATTAGTTCTGTACATATATTGGTCACAAATTTACACGCTGTTTGACATGTTTGAAATTATAGCTAATGGGTCTCTTAGGGTGTTTTCAGTATATGTAATGTACTTTGTGCAATTTGTCTCAAATATTCAGTTTTGAACAGAGTTGGATTTCAGTTTTTGGTCTATACTTGAGTTGGCTGAGTTACAGTTTTATGCCTTAGGGCTTCTGAGAATATCTTTTCAATGCTTTTTCCGATTGTTCTCAAGTTTTAATTGTTTGACAGGGTTGAATATTCGCTTTCGCTCTAGGACTTATTGATAATGTTGATTTACAGCAGCAATGCCTATTCAGGATACTGCTCATAGGGTTCATAAGTGTTGTATTGAAGTTTGAGTAGTAGCTCTCAGGCATCTTGACTACTGAATTGTGGCTCCCCTACATCTTGCATACATCTAGGAAGAGAGTGCTTGGGCTATGGGGGATACCTCGGGCTATGGGGGATACCTCTCTGAGATCGCGCAGAGACGAAAATGCATCTATTTATTAGGTAAATTCACGGAAAAATAATATATCCGTAATAGTCATATCGAGTTTGGATAGTGGAAGAATAGACGGCAGTTAGGCTGAATCCGAGAAGGTAACAAAATTGAAATAAATGACCAAGAACTTTAGTGACTTACCCATTTTTATTGCTAGGCAAACTCGCTAACATCTATTATCTTGTTTGCCCCCGTAAACGTTGCATAATGCATCATGCCTTTTCACTTTCCGACCTCTCATAAGCTTGTTTTGAATGGGGAATAAAAGTAAATAAAGATTAATAAAGTATTAACACAAAATGTGAAGGGATAATTCACGTGACCTCCGTCTGATTTCAAAATAATGATTTGGAGGTCAGGTCTACAGATGTCACTCGACTTCAAGTGACTTGGTGCAAATTATCTTTGGTACAATGTAATAATTTGTGAATTAATGTATACCTGGAGAGGATTTCGGGGGTCAATACCCCCGCGACCCGGTTTGTGACCAGGCCTCTGCATAAATTACTCGTTACGATTATAACTAGATGTAAACATGCAAGTAGTTAATTTCCACTGTAACATGTTTAGCTATCAAAACTGTGCAGCCCAGTCCATGGACCCATATGTGCCTCTGTAATCTTTTGACTACTGCCCACAGGGTGGGTATAGGATGTTGATAATTTGTTAATCAAATCTTTTCTTTGTCATATGCTATGTTTTAGTGATAATTTTTTTCAACTTTCCAGTACAACGTGACTGTGGTGGGCTTACCAGGAGGCGGCGGAGAGTACAACGTCCAATTGGGCTTTGGCTGGAGCAACGGCGTTGCTCTTCGTCTGCTGGATACCTATGGAGATCGCCTCACCGCTGTCATAGGAGGCTCTGCAGCACCTAAGGCTAATTCATTAGGAGTGATGCTTCTCGTAGGTTGTGTGATCTTAAGGATTCGATCACTTCTTTTTGGTTACCCATAAAATGGTGTATTTTGTTACATCAAGTCCTAAAGTGAGGTTTTTGTAATACTGATAGGAAAGACTTGAACCTCAGTGTGATAGTAATGATGCTAGAATGGGTGACGCATGACAAGTAGAGGGCAGTTGGAGTGACTACTGCCTAAGTTACCAACAAATCTTGCGATGTATATATATTGTACTGAAAGAATTTAGTCAATGTTTTGTAACGTATTGATGATAATGCATTACACCACAACTGAGCCTTCAATAGCAAGTTCTTATTAGTTTCATCCTCTCACTTACTACCAACGACTAGTCAGAATGTTATATGAATATTAGTTAGGAATTTACCTCTGAATCAGTCTGTGTTGAGGTGGTTTATGCTGCTTGTTAAATATTTTTTCTTCCAATTTGATATTAAATTTTTTTCAGAATTGATAAATTTTGCTAAAGAGGAATATATTGTAGTGTAGATAGTGTGATAATTTTCTTTATGTAGACTATAAATATACAAAATTGATCAGATTTTCTTACCAAATTAGCAAGTTGAGAAGCAGCAAATCTGTATGTCATTTAATTTACACTTAAGACAGTCCAATACTGACCCAAGTGTTCTGTGATGTATTGAGGGAAAGTGACTCAGTTTTGATCTCAGCTTAAACTTGTGGGGAAAAAACTTTCTACCTTTTCTAGGGTAATCTAAGAGATTTTATACATGCTGATAGCCTTAGGTAAGAATAATAAATTTTCAACTATTAGTAATTACTGTAGAGGTGAGGGGATGATTGCATTATTCTAAGTATTAAGGAAGGGCTTTAATGTAAATTTAATTTGTTTCCTGCAAGTTGAAATTCTCTGTTCATATTTATTGGCTTGTTTTTGCTGTAAATTTTGCTTGATAGATTATCATGGCTCAAGTTAATCAGTGCATATTATCATGTATCATGAGGCTATTTTCATTCTGTACTGATGAATGTTTGCTTTATTTAATAGCAGGATAAATAACTAACATTTTGCATCATATTTCTTTACGGAATATGAGTGACAATCTTCCTTCCTTAAAAAGAGGAAATTTTCGTCCCAGTTTCTAATTTTGGAAATATGAGAGCGAGAATACAACCTACCTGCTTGAGTGGTAAAATAATCTGTCATAATGCACATAAGACTGTTATTTGTATATTGCCTGTATTGCACTTTAATCTTGTCTGTATGTCTTTTAGATTTTTATTTAGTCTTTTGATCTCTCCATGTGATGTTTCTGTTTTTTTTTAATTAGGGATTATACTAGGGGAATATTCCAGCACTTTCAAAACCCTCTTCAAGCTGTATGATGTTAGAATTAAGGCAGCTGTTATCTTCAGTGTTTAACGAGTCATATGTTAGTCAAGTAACAACGCCCCACATTTACTGTGTTCTGAGAGGGGAATATTCTTCTCAAGTCCAGATTTCTTGCCACTCAGTGTCCAAATTAATGCAATAATGACATCTTAATTTATGTAAAAACGTGTTTCCTTAACATTGCCTGGTTGTCAGATTGATGTTTTTTTGTACATCACCAATGGTTTGATTTTTTTTTTTTTTTTGGGGAAGGGGGGGTGATGTCAGTTAAATTTTTTGAAGAATACCAGAGGAGAAATTAATCACCAAGTAGATGTTTTTGGTATAGGGAAATCGCCAAGAGCAGATTTCAGCAGAGCTGTTGTCTGCTGCAACTTGTTAAGGAGAACATTTTAAAGAATTTTAAAATAAAAATGTTAATCATATAACATTACAATGTTAGTCTTTGCAGTGATTTCAATATGCTACAAATTTTTTATCTTTTAACCTTTGAAAACAAAACCAAAGTTTTAAACAGAGTTCAATTATAAAACATGGACCACCACCTGTGATTATATTTGAACAGTAAATGAATGAAAATATTTAATGTTCTCCAGTATTTTTTTAATTAAAAACTTGAAGATGTCGCTATTTAATGTATGTGCCACGCAAGAGTTTCTATTGTCTCTCCAGACTGCCTTGACTCTGTTTATACCTGTTAAGATTTGACTTTAGTAAAGTCAGATCTTCCAGTCTTTGTTATTTCTTAGTAATTTTCTAAAATTGCATAACATCTGTGCAGATTAAATCCCTAATACTTTCGGCCCATTAAACAAACAGTATGGACCCTCCCAAGTCGAGCCACGTATACTCAATGAAAGGATTATTTTTCAATCTTTTTACATTGGAAGGGATGTTCCATTGGCTTTTAAGTTTTATTAACAGACTGTTAAAAACAGGTTTAAGTACTGCATTGTGACCATCAACCACTATCACTTAATCTTTCATTTGTGGTGATAGATAATTTATGATACTGTATTCTGCTATTTGTCTTTGCTATAAAAACAAATATTTTAAATGTTTCAATTTGTTTATTTCGATAAATTAGACATCTGAAGACCCGTTTGAATTTTTAAAGCCACAGGTAGGAAAGTAGACTAGCATTGGAAAACTATGTAAATGGGTCACAGACTGTATTGATCCACTCCATATAATAACAAAATGTTCTAAACCTGGGATATAATTACGGCTAAACATACAGGGAGAAAATATGAAAAAAATCACTAATAGACTAATACACAACTGCTTCATTTTCATACATAGATTTGTGATAATCTCTGCTGTTAATTAGATGTAGCCTTCCTTGTGGAGCCATAGCAAAATTTCTCATGAATGTGATAACAAAAGCTTCACGATATGCCAAAGAGCTTTTCAAAGGAAGGCAAATGGAACCAAATGTAGTTTAACTTGTATCCGAGACTTAGGTCAGATGGCATTTTCGTTTATCACCTTTAGTATTAATAATGAAAAAATTGCAAAACTGAATTACTGTATCAGATAAAAAAAGATAACTAGGATTGTTCTCACTGATTAATGAGGACAATTTTGTCTCGTATGTGATATACTGCAATTTCTTAACCATTAGATTTTTGTTTATATCTGTTTTTACAAAACTATTGCATTCTCTTTCATTGTTGTAAGGAGGCTTAGAATCCCATTACAATTTATACATACATTTCATATTTGTTGTGCTCAATCACAAAATCACTAAAAAAATTTAATTGAAATCTATACTTAAGATTTTAAACGGCTGTAACTAAAAAATAATGAACTGAAAGCCTGCAACAGTGGTGGAGTTTGACAATTCAGCCAAATCTGCTAACCCAACCAAAGTTAGAGGCATTGCTGGCCAGCACTGACATACTAGGTGTGATACAGACCTGATCTTCCGTAATTAAAAAAAAAGTTTTTTAATAAATTACATCTGCTATACATACTTGCAATTATTAATCAGTGAAATTTATTTTATTGTCAATGTTTTTGGTACATGCGAAAACTAGTATATTTGTATTTTAAGAGTATGTTATGTTATCAGTTATATAAAGCTGACAGTGGTTTTCTATGTAAATTTATGGAATAATGCACAATGAAGTATGGATAGCGTCTACCAAAAACAAAGGCAAAGGTCTGAGCTCGAGTGCAATGGCTGCAATCTACAGTATTGACTTGTTACAACCTCGATCATATTGTATCGAGGTTACATAATAAGAGTGGTTGTATTTTGGCAAGTATGTAGTATATGGTACCATGCACTACTACTGCATGCTGGATAAGGTTTTAAGCACTTTATATATCTAAAATCTTCTACTCATTAGACCTAACTGTTGAATATATCCAGGAAAATGTGCAATTCATAGCGTGTGTGTGTGTGTGTGTGTGTGTGTGTGTGTGTGTGTGTGTGTGTGTATACTCACCTAGTTGTGGTTGTGTGTGTGTGTGTGTGTGTGTGTGTATACTCACCTAGTTGTGGTTGTGTGTGTGTGTGTGTACTCACCTAGTTGTGGTTGTGTGTGTGTATACTCACCTAGTTGTGGTTGTGTGTGTGTGTGTGTGTGTGTGTTTCTTTCAATTTTAAGTAAGTGAATGAGTACTGTATGAAATAGCTTAGGAGAGACTTTGAACCTCATGTGATGGTCAAATACAGTTTTGCATGATATGTATAAGTTTTGTCTTGCAGTCACAACCAAAGCATGTATTATTCGATCTAAAATTAACATTTATCATGACAATGTTAAGAAGATATGGTAGGTTTGTCTGAAAATAATAAATAGTTGCAAGATATAAATCGAGATATTTTATGAGGATTCCTATATCATCGGTTAAAATAATACAGTAAAGACTTTTGTGCAAGAAACATCTACTGAAAAATGATGGAGTCAAAGCTGGAGCAAGACTGATGGCCTCTGGGCTTACTGCCTTTACTCTCATATCACTGTGTCCCGCACCAAGTGTTAGCAAACCTTAAAATTGGTCTAGAAGTGTATTCACATGCTCAGCCAGGCTATAAAGACGATAGTATTACAAACTTATATTTATTATATCTATGGGGAAGCGATATATCTGTAGGGATTATTCAGAGCCTGCGGAAATGGATTTTGAAATCTTTGGTTGGTGCTGCTGCTCTGAGAGTGCATAATTTGACTACAGTATTTTGCACAAGAGTCTAAGTGTATTGTATTTGTGTCCTGTACATTAAAAGACGTTGTGGTCGTGCTGTGTATGATGTCTGTTTTCTGGCGGAAGTGATGAGTTGCCTCTAACATGGTTTAGTGTTCTTTGCAATGTTGAAATATAATTTAACTTGGCCAAATATCTCAAGTGTGTTCTCTAAGGCTACACTTTGTCATTGGAATTTTTTCTTGATGCTCCTGACAGAGGTACTTCATCACTTCCTGTCTGAAGTTGACATTATTTGATATATTGAGGTGTGTATATATCTGATTTATGTCAACTATTAGTGTAACAGTATACACCATTATTATTATTATGTGTATGTTGGAAAAAGACTATAGAATAAATCATTAAATTTTCTGGTTTATTTTTTTTCTACTCCTAAAAGCTTAATACAATAATAAATTAACATTAATTTAGAGAATTTAATCTATCAATGATATTTTGGAAACGTTGTAACCATCGGCCCGAAATTATAGTATCGACACCATGCCTAGCCTTTCTAGGGCAGGGTAGGTGCCTGAGCCAGAGCTTGCTTTCACCTGCGGCTCACAAGACTGCTCTTCCCATTAGCTCCCCTTGGGCAGGGAAGATGGCAGACCAAAGATGGGGCTAGCTTCTCCCTACGAGCCCCGTGAGGGCGGGGAATGTGGCTAGGCCTGGGGACCGTTGGTCCCACAGATGAGGAGGTCCCAAGTACCTCCTCCCATGGCAGACGTTAGTCTGAGATACTCCCGAGAAAGGGAACCAAGGCCGGGCCACCACTTGGACAAGGCCCGGGCCGGGAGAGTCCCGGCGAATCAACAAGAAGAAGAAATTATAGTGAAAAAAAAGTTTGTTTCAGTTAGGGAGGAGATAGTGGTGTGTGAAAAGATTGATCAAACACCTAAATAAAATTGTTAAAATAAGTTCAAAATGAATAAAACCAAATTAAACTAAACGTGTGTTAGAGCTCATTATTTTTGTTACTCTAGAACAAGGATTCTCAACGTTTCCTCCATCATTATTCCCCTCGGCTTGATGTGTTTCTCCATTTACCCCCTTCCATACAAAAAAAAAATTATCGGCTTCATAAAGGAACAGAAAAAGAAGGTAGTCAGAAAAAAAAAATTATTCAGGTTTTGCACAAAAATAGCACACAAATATTTACCCCGTGCCATGTAATTTTTTACCCCCAGGGGGTAAATTTACCCCTGGTTGAGAATCACTGCTCTAGAACATGTGAAAGATGTGAAACACCATTTTGTTTGTGAAATCAGAAGGCCCACTCAAAATAAACTGGAATATAGAGTAATGATTCAGGTTTAAATAAAATGTTTATTAAATTCTGTGAGAATCTCAAATATTTTGTTAGACGATTTGAAAATCTCTACTCCTTAGATATTTTAATAAATTTGATTGAAATTAAGTCTCCACTGTTCTTCTGAGGTTTGCAATAATTTTTCACTCCTAGGAATGTCTCGAGTTTTCCATAAAAAACTTCCATTCGTTTTTGCTTTAATATAAATTAACTACAGATAAATTTCATTTAGCAACTGGTTGGTCAGGTGTCCTCCAAATATTTTTTTTAATAAAATCAGATGTGTGATTAGCCACTAAAGTGTTGAAATTTTAAATTGCTTTCCTTTGATAAAGGTTTTGAAAACCCCGAATTGTTAATCGTTTGCTTGAACAAGACCTCAATTAGAAAGAAATCATTGAACCCACTGTAACAGAAAACTATTCTCCTTCGCAAAGGTAAGTATTTTGTACTGGATGGGGGTCAGTGCCTCCGATAAAGTATTACACTCAGGTGAAATATGTGACCTACTGTTCAGTATCGCATGTGAAATAGGTGCTTTGATCCGAAGAATAGAATAGTTCCAATTTCTTGGATCAAGATTTCTTCATTAGCATTAATGTACCTTCCTTTAAGTTCAATTACCTCCGAAAATCATTCCAACAGGATCCATACCTTGAGCTGAAGCGAGTGTCGAAAGAGCAAATTAGTCTTAAGCCAGAGGCACACAATATTCTACTGATTTTTTATAATTCAAAAGCCTGACTCTTTACATTTTAATTTACTAAGTGGTAGAGAGAGAGATTTGGTTTGCACCGACGACGGAAGGTGTCATAAATCCCTTACTAAACATGATCTCGTATTAAATACGGTGCTTCAACCACTGATGTACCCAGTAGGCAAAATAACAGGAAGACAAGCATTCCGAGAAACGATAGAGAAATTTTGCCACCGATGCCTAAGGAAGAACAAGACATCCACACACACACACACACACACACACACACAAAAGTCGACACAGGAATCTCCCATCCTCCCTGCTCTTAAAAAAATTAAATCTTCATTTGTTGTCGAGGTTAAGAGCCAGCACAGAGGTTCGGTAAGATTTGTCAGGAAATAGGGCAATTGTATCCTGACATGGGTCTCAGTCACAAGACCCGCCACTGGAACTTTTGGTCAACTGGTTTAGGCATTCAGTTAGTTTACAGGTCCACCAGTTTAAAAATTATTAAAAATAATTGAAAATAGAACATAAGTAATTTAAAGCAATTGGTTATATTTGAAATATAAATTGCCAAAAACGACCGAAAGATGGTTAATAACCACTTATCTATAAAACATCATTATAATTTAAACCACATAGGTAAATCTGACAAAACCATAAAAATAGGAGCAAATGCTTTAAGTAAATCTTATCAAATAAAATTATCTATTTTAATGTAATATATATATATATATATATATATATATATATATATATATATATATATATATATATATATATATATATATGTCGTGCCGATTAGGTAAAACTGGTCAATTAGCAAGAACTCATCTAAAATTAAGTCCTTTCTAAAATTTTCTCTTATACGTTTAAAGATATATTTTTTTCATTTATGATAATGTAAGAATTTATAATTTTGTACTAAGAGAAACTTTGAAAACCTACCTAACCTTATTACAACAAACGCAATTTAATTTAGCCTAACCCAACTCAATATATTTTAGATACGTTAACATTAATTTAATAATAAACAAACACAATGATATATATTTTTTTCGTTATGTTAAGAATGATTTTGGCGAAATTATTGCATACACAAATTTTCACTTGTCTTATATGGCAAGGTGAGCGTTGCTATTTAAGCCAAAATCGCAAGTTTTACCTAATCGGCACGACATATATATATATTCATGTTCCAGCGTCTCAGCGTGGCCATCCAGAGGGAAAACGCATGCTGCATACTTGGCTTGCGTCCGGCTTCGGAGGAACTGGAGGAGATTCATAATCTTTGATATATTGTACCATTGTATTCATGTTTGTGTTTTCTATAAATGTATTCTGTCTATTAATAAAGCATTTATATGCATGTATGTGTGTATATAGGATGGGGTGGTAGGAGAAGTGGAATATTCAAATGGCTTCAGAAAGAAATCCAAATATTCTTCCTTGAAGCCTTTTTATCCATATATATATATATATATATATATATATATATATATATATATATATATATTATATATATATATATATATATATATATATATATATATATATATATATATATATGTCGTGCCGATTAGGTAAAACTTGCGATTTTGGCTTAAATAGCAACGCTCACCTTGCCATATAAGACAAGTGAAAATTTGTGTATGCAATAATTTCGCCAAAATCATTCTGAACATAACGAAAAAATATATTTCGTTGTGTTTGTTTATTATTAAATTAATGTTAACGTATCTAAAATATATTTAGTTGGGTTAGGCTAAATTAAATTGCGCTTTTTGTAATAAGGTTAGGTAGGTTTTCAAAGTTTCTCTTGGTACAAAATTATAAATTCTTACATTAACATAAATGAAAAAATATATCTTTAAACGTATAAGAGAAAATTTTAGAAAGGACTTAATTTTAGATGAGTTCTTGCTAATTGACCAGTTTTACCTAATCGCACGACATATATATATATATATATATATATATATATATATATATATATATATATATATATATATATATATATATATATATATATATATATATATATATATGTCGTGCCGATTAGGTAAAATTTGCGATTTTGGCATAAATAGCAACGCTCTTCTTGCCATATAGGACACGTGAAAATTTGTGTATGCAATAATTTCGCAAAAATCATTTTGAACCTAACGAAAAAAATATATTTAATTGTGTTTGTTTATTATTAAATTATTGTAAACGTATCTAAAATATATTTAGTTGGGTTTTGCTAAATAAAATTAAGCTTGTTATAAGAAGGTTAGGTAAGTTTTCTAAGTTTCGTTTGGAACAAAATTATACATTTTTACATTATTTACATTAACATAAATGAAAGAAATTTATCTTTAAACGTATAAGAGAAATTTTTAGAAAAGACTTAATTTTAAATGAGTTCTTGCTAATTGACCAGTTTTACCTAATCGGCACGACATATATATATATATATATATATATATATATATATATATATATATATATATATATATATATATATATATATATATATATATATATATATATATATATATATCAATAACAACACTGCGATTAGCAGAGGATTCAAACCCGTGTCGTTTTGGCCCGCCTCATTGTGAGCGAAAATCACACGACGCTCTAACCCTCAGGACAAAACGACACGGGTTCGAGTCCTCGGCTAGTCGCAGTGTTGTTATTAAGTACCACTCGTTCATTGTTACAATGCTGCTCTTGCAGAATTGCATAGCTCCCGATGACGCACGGATACGTGTGAAAGTACTTGTCTTGCATTGTTAAGATCGCCTGTCTACGATTGTATTGTGTGTGTGTGTGTGTTCTGTGTGTGAAAAATATATATATATATATATATATATATATATATATATTACACAACAGACACACACACACACACAATACAATCGTAGACAGGCGATCTTAACAATGAAGACAAGTACTTTCACACGTATCCGTGCGTCATCGGGAGCTATGCAATTCTGCAAGAGCAGCAACAGAAGAAATGAGGGAAAGTTTTCCCAGAGTGATTTTGAGTGGTGACACTAGCAGCCAGCTTCTCTCCCATTATGTGAGAATCTGGCTGCCTAAGTGCACCTGCTGGGTTGTTGTAACCATGTGCACCTGCTGGGTTGTAGCGATGTGCACCTGCTGGATTGTAGCCATGTGCACCTGCTGGGTTGTAGCCATGTGCACCTGCTGAGTTGTAGCCATGTGCACATGATGGGTTGTAGTGATGTGCACATGCTGGGTTGTAGCCATGTGTACCTGCTGGGTTGTAGTAGCCATGTGTACCTGTTGGGTTGCAGTAGCTATGTGTACCTGCTAGGTTGTAGTAGCCATGTGTACTTGCTTGGTTGTAGCTATGTGAACCTTCTGGGTTGTAGCCATGTGAACCTTCTGGGTTGTAGCCATGTGAACCTTCTAGGTTGTAGCCATGTGAACCTTCTGGGTTGTAGCCATGTGCATCTACAAGGTTGTAGCCATGTGCATCTACTGGGTTGTAGACATGTGCACCTACTGGGTTGTAGCCATGTGCACCTACTGGGTTGTAGCCATGTGAACCTTCTGCGTTGTAGCTATATGAAAATTCTGGGTTGTAGCCATGTGTGCCTGCTGGGTTGTAGCCATGTGCACCTACTGGGTTGTAGCCATGTAAACCTGCTGGGTTTTAGCCATGTGAACCTTCTGTGTTGTAGCTATGTGAACCTGGGTTGTAGCCATTTGCATCTACAAGGTTGTAACCATGTGGATCTACTGGGTTCTAGCCATGTGCACCTACTGGGTTGTAGCCATGTGCACCTTCTGGGTTGTTGTAGCCATGTGTACCTGCCGGGTTTTTCTAGCCATGTGTACCTGCCGGGTTGTTCTAGCCATGTGTACCTGCCGGGTTGTTCTTATGTACACCTGCTGGTGCACATAATTACAATACTTGCTAGGCTCTTGGTGGAAATGTGCACCTGCTAAGTTGCGGCTGCTATGTGGAATTGCTAGATTGTAGTAACCAAGAAGATCTGTTGGCTACAGGCAGCAACAGCAAAAGAAACAGCCCCCCCACAGGTAAAAGCAACAATACACACACAACCCGCACATATAAAAGGGAGGAGCTTACGACGACGTTTCGGCCCGACTTGGACCATTTACAAGTCGGGCCGAAACGTCGTCGTAAGCTCCTCCCTTTTATATGTGCGGGTTGTGTGTGTATTGTTCCAGTCACGGTACTGTGCCTTTTTTGTTATTTAAAGCAACAATGTGTATCATAACGAGAGCAAACATTGACTAATTTAACAACAGACAGAGCGCCAGGGAAAGAAACTAGGAAAAAGTCTTGAGAGGAAATATCCTATTGAAAATATTAACGAAATGACAGACTGCTGAGATTTTATCTGTCCTGTAAGGAGTACTTCGTCTTGTTGAATTCTTCAAGGGAGGTACGTGAAATTAATAATAATAATATTAATAATAATAATAATAATATTTATACGTACAAGTAAATGTACAGGGTATACAGGCTTATCTGACATCAACGACACTACTATATGGATAGTTATTTGTTATGCAGAGCATTTCGAGCAAATTATGCTAATTTTATCCCCAGGATGCGACCTACAATAGTCGACTAACACCCAGGTACCTATTTTACCGACAGGTGAACATGGACAGCTGGTGCCTTAAGGAAACACGTCCTAATGTTACCACCGTTCTTGATCCAAGGAATCCCAGTGCACTTAATGATTTTTCATTAATATAATAATAATAATGGTCCAGATGAAGATGGAAGCCTCCATGAGGTTTCAATGGTGCACACTTTAAGCTTCATCCAGGCATTATTTAACTCCCCACAAACCTGGAAGCTTGTGTTTAAAATTCCAATTAGTTTCCCCTCCCTTCAAAGTTTGTCCTCTCGCCTGTCTCTGGGGAAACAGCTAAGGTGTCGCTAAGTAATTAATGTTGAGAAATTTATTAATACGACCAGACAACTAGGTTATGAAATATTAAGGTGGCAGTCTTGATGCCAAGGGACAGGGGGGCGAGGGAAGGGAATGGGGGAGATAATGTAATGGGTAGAGAAGGTAAAAGAGGAACTAATGTAATGGGTAGAGAAGGTAAAACAGGAGGAAAGAATGTAGGTCACTTATGAAAAGTTATTTCGTTTTACCTACAAAGCGTACATAGAGCCGCTCCATTATTCAGAGCTTGAAAAGTTTACCGCTTCTAACATTATCGTATTAAATACTATCAATGTCAATATGACAATTTCGTGACCACTTCATTCTCACATTACAGAAATCGTATATACAAAAGAAGTAAAATTATTCTAAGTCAATTTTTCACATTCCTCAATCCATACTCACAATTCGTTACGTGTCAATGGTCATAAGTGTCAGGACATTTAAACAAAAGGGAAAATATACCTAATATTAATGCCAAAAGAGATGCCTTTCTTAATCAAGCAAAAACCATGTGGGGAGAGTGCCACCCCGCCCACAGAAGAAACTACTAGGCGCAAGCCTCTCAAAGTTAATTGGCGTTCCAGTACAAATTGCAAAGCAAACAAAGTTGCGTTTGCAGGTCTGGAAATGTTGCAAGTGCAATGAAAACGTGTAGATGGCATTTAATGAGTTTGTGCAAATAACATTAATAAAATAGTTAGATACATGTCCAGGTACAGATATTTCAGTATCATAGCAGATGAAGTACTGGGAAGAAATATTATTTTAAGTAATCAGTTTATCAGGATTAAAGGAAATTAGTTACATTATGAAGAATAAAATCATAATACCGAGACTGGAACAATTAGCAAATAACCTACACTAGGAAAAGAAACTTATGACGACGTTTCGGTCTGTTTTGGACCATTGTCAAGTAACAATTGTGCGAGGCAAATAAGACAAGATCAGAAGACAGGCTGGGATAAAGTTGGTGGTGATAGTAGTAGTAGTAGCAGCAATAACAGCAAAATTTGCAGTAGCAGTTGTAGTCGCACTGGTAGTAGCAGTAATGCTGGCAGCACTGGTAACGAAGCAGTTGCAGTAGTGGTACTAATGGTAGCACAAGTGGTAGTTATAACAGAGAGTTTAGTAGAAGTATTGAAAGAATTAGTAATAACAGCACTGCAGGAGATCTAGTGGCCCACGTTGGGCAGGACTAGTGATAGAGATACGAGAACAAATTACATCTCAAGCTCAAAGTAGCTCAAAATTCTAACACCTATCTTTAAGGGACAGAGGAGCATTGCACTAGCCCTATTGGCCAATTCTAGGTAAGAGAAGCGTGAAGAAAGAAAAGCAAGGCATGAAAGCTAAAGGAAATACATAAGAGAGGTCTAGAAGAGAAATGGAGGCCAAGGTCAGGTCAAATCAAGAGTGTTCTGATGATTAAAGTATCTGACAATGTATTAAGAAAAAACAGGCATTTACAGATACAACGCCAAAACTAATACTCGTGTTAGGGGAGTTGTGAACAAGGGCTGATTTCACAAGACTGCGTCTTGTTAGAAGGTTAGAAGAGAGGTAGATAGTTTTAGAAGAGAACCAGTTAATAGGATGGCTGTGATCTCTTACAAGACAGGAAAAATAAAACTGTGCCAGCAAGGGAAACACTTATTTTGTCTTCCTCTAACTATCAGAAACAGAGCTGCCAATTTCACTACAGTATTGGAGAGGGTAGAAGGATCAGGATAATAGCGTAGGCACCAAAAACATCAGTAACAAAAGTATGAACTAGATTACTACGAAAAGCAAATTTAGTATCTAGATTACAGAAAGTGTTGTTAAATTTTGAAGACTGGGGGTGTGGGAGGAAAAAAAAAAGGTTATTAAGAAAGTAGGCAGAGTTTATAAAAAATGGGAGGATATGCAAGTAGGGTGAGCTGTGAAGAGTGGAAATTTCAATCAAGAAATTGATGGTCACATAGATGCAGAGAATAAGAAGTGAGAAACAAGAGAGCCTTCATTGAAAGCCGTAGCATGGAAAGAACTGAAGTGAATGTACATTCCACTGTGCATTTGCCTGAGGTTACGGAAAAATAAAAGCCACAGCAGTGGACATGAACATCAAGGAAAGGAAGCACTGAGTTAGATTCCGATTCGGCCTCAAACTTGATAATAATGACATCTACATAGTGAAGCCAGAGAGAAGAACGTACCTCAATAGCAAGAAGTAGAAAAGTTTCGAAATGCTTCATGCTAAGGTTAAAAAGAACAAGGGATAGAGTAGAGCAACACCAAAGGCTTGAGAATAAAAATTACCTTAAAAGGAAAAAAGAGTGCACAAGAATGAGAATTAAGATAAAGAAAGACGTCATTGAGTATATGGAGATGAAGCAGCCCTTCATTAGCCTTCACACTGAGTAAATTGAGAACATCACTAAGAAGAACAGTATTTGCAACTCAACATCAGTCTAAGCATTTCACAAATTATGAGTGACCGTACGAGTTCTATGGAGTCTAGAGAAAAACGGATGTGAGCACAAGAAAAAAATAAAAAATAAAATGAGTAAGATTTTCGGCCAGCCATGAGGCAAGAGGATAAGGGAGATCCTTCAGAGAAAAATGAGTTGGTTTTCCTAGGTTTAATCTACATAATAAGGTATTATACACGTGTGCCCAAAATACCTGTCTCTCTCAGGATCACTGAAAAAATTTAACATACGCACGAAACCTAAATAACAAACATATATCTACTGAACGTGAGTCATCAAGGCTGCAGCAAATCTCTGATACTCATATAAACATGTATATGTGTACAATAGGTAATAAACTCAGCATATACACAGAGATGCTCTTCTGTGTACGTATATATCTTGTTATGCTCTTGCTAATCCAGTTTTTGACGTATCTGCAGGATTATCATTACATTATTAATTACGTTCAAGTGGGATAAGTAAGCCCGAATGAGTTATAAAGCACCTTAGGAATTGAAGGCAATGAGGTTTGATCCAAGGAAGGGAAAAGTAGTTTAATTTCGTTCCATCAAGAGCCTCTTCATTAGCATCTTGCAAACTTTCATCCTTCCTTGAAGTGTTTTTATACATAAACGTTACCTTGCCCTTCCACCTTCCCTGATGAAAACTGCTTGGAAAGATAAATAAACAAGCGTTAGTCAAAATGGTAATCAAGAGTTTCGTTGTTAAACTGATCAATGGTGTACTAGTTCAGTTATATTATCAGGTTTAAAAACTTCTGACTACGCAAGGTTTAGGGCCTCAGTTTAATTATAAGGTGACATCAAGATTATTAAGGCCTCGGTTTAATTATAAGGTGACATCAAGATTACTTTATACGTGTATATACCACTGAACTGCTGTCGTGTCTTATTTACTGTTCTACTTATCTGTATACGTATATAGCAAAAGTCCACATGCATATGAATATAATTCACGTGTATGTGACACGTACCACTAATAACTTCTGCAAGTAACTTCTGAAACAGTCTAGAGGTTGAAAAAATCAATAGAGGCTTAAGATGTATCATCTTATTGCCTATTGACTTAAGAAAAACTAGATACAATATATTATATGTTCATTGTTGGTAGTTCTCCACTTGATATTTCCAATATATTTAGTTAAAATATTCTCATAACAAATTTGTTTTAAAACAAATTTACTCCAGTTATATCACAATTGAATATCAGTTCTGAGCTTTCGGCTGTTAGATATGCAACATGAGCAAGTGCACATTCATTAATCTATGTTAATATTTGCTAAAGCTATCTATAAGGCTATTAGGGAAAAGGTATTGTATTGGTCCTCTCTATCAGTGAGCAGGAATACTGTGGTTCATCCTAGATCGAGCATCAGAGAAAATGGTCAGGGACACATACATTTTCTATGAGCATATAGCGTGTCCCATCTAATTATATCGGGTAATTATCCATCAAAGAGAGACCAGTGGTGGCAGAATAATTTCAGATGACATCAAAGACACAAGCATCCTCTTAGAGTAAATACGTGCTAATTATAAATGATTATATGGCACGCCATTACCGCCACCTCATCAGGCCGACGACAAAAATATCAGCATTAAAATCTCCGACAGGATTCCACTCGGAAAATTCCCGTCCCACGTGTTGGCTTCCACCGAAAAATTGCGTCCTGCCGACCGTCGAAAAGCCTGCGCTCAGGGCCACAGCAAGTCTCATTGTATTTGTGTGATGTTTGAGGACAAGTTGAGGTAATGTTATCAGTGTGGGGGAGTTATTTTTCTACAATTAAGACAGTCTTCTTTCTTATTGATGACTGAAGATCGATATCTCCCGACACAACGAAGTGATTTGGGTGATAACCTGAAAAGTAGAGTCTTTAGGGTTTGTCTTCACGATTCCGTGTAAGAAGAATAACACAATCTTAAAATTGGAAAAAATTACTAATTGTCTTAAGAAAATGGCGTTGCCGACCATGTATAACATTAAGACAAGTGTAAGACAATTATCATAACTAATACATAATATTAATATCAAGAGACTAGTCAAACTAAAGTATTTCTCAAAAACCTAATGATCTGAAGTACACCCTCCATAAATCTCCAAGGCTGGATCCAGGGGAATTAAAGCCTGGATCAAAGTTATGTCAAAAGTATCAAAGGGATATCAAAGGTATCATGAGGTACAAGATAAACCTGATCACCTTCCATTCCCCAGGAGTTGCATGACCCCTACGCTTTTAGCGCGTCCCAGTGATAAGAATGCTCTAAAGACTTAATGGATATTTACTTATCTAAGTATTTCGTCTGCTTATTTGAGGGAGTTTGGTAATGCCATACAGATTATATTCATGAGGAGGCTCTAAACCCGTAAGAGTCATACACCGCCTGGGGAATAAGATGTAAGCAAGTATGATCCACTTCCTTGGATTAAGGTGAACCCTTCCCTCCCTTGGAGGGGATGGTACAGAGATAGTAAAATATAACCATGAATATTTTAAGCTTATGCATCAATATTATTACATACGTAGTTAATAATATTGGTTAATATTTTTTATATATGGCTAGTACCATTATCTTAAGAGACCTGAAGTTATTATTTATTAATATATAATCTCTAAGCCCATTATGGTCATATAGCGCCTGGGGAATGGAATGAATGGAATGGTAATCAAGTTTGATCTGAGGAAGAGTAGTAGCTCTGGCTCCTTAGACCAACAGATATTCTCCAACATCGAAGCACCTCCTCCCTTCCCCGACTATGAAGGGAACAAGTGAAGTCGTCCAAGCATGTGTTGGGTGAAGAGCGGAGAGCGGAGAGACAAGAGTACGGTCACCAGTCACCGAGATCTTCCACAGACCAGTTATACTCTTCAGTTAGATTAAGAAATTAAAGAGACTTGTTTTAATTAGGAGTTATGGAGAACAATTAATTTACCAATCTCAAAGGAACGCGTGACGTCACTACCATAACTACACGATTATGATCCGTGAATATAAGTCTCTTAAATTAAAACCTGTTCCATTCCGGTTGCTATATTTAGGACAGCAAATGCCGTCACTGAAGCTAGTCACCACTACCATCACCATAACTTATCACAATGAACATACACTAAAACCCCCTAACAATATCACCACCACACACCACGCTGCCACCAACACTAACAATACCATTACCACAACACCATCAGCAGCACCACTACAATTATCACCACCACCACAATTAACACTACCACTAGCACACCACCACCAGCACAACTAGACCACTGCCTCCTTCACGTCCTCATGTTATCTATTAATGCAAAGTTGATTCCTCTTTATTCTTTCATTATTTGGTTCACTCTCGTTGTGCATCACTGGGTGAAGAAATGTAGTTTATAGGCCAGTGGTTGATGCGGAAGAGTATGTTGAATGCGCGGCACTTTCCCCCTAACACCGGCCATATTGATTTTGTTGCAAGAGAGATATGCTTGGACAAGGTCCATCCCCGCCAGTGTGTGTGTAAATTTGTATTATATATATATATATATATATATATATATATATATATATATATATATATATATATATATATATATATATATATATATATATATATATATATATAATACAAATTTACACACACACACTGGCGGGAGTGGACCTTGTCCAACATATATATATATATATATATATATATATATATATATATATATATATATATATATATATATATATATATATATATATATATATATATATATATATATATATATATATATATATATATATATATATATGCAAGACAACCACTATGAAAAATAGAGGAATTCCAACGCTTTCGTGACTACTCACATTATCAAGGAACTATAAAAGGAAACATGACAAGTATGCTTATAAAGGGGCAAGACTACACCTCACAGTCACATCATACTAACAAAGACTACACCTCACATTAGCGTAACAACACATGACTCTGTGAAGAGGAACATAGGAAAGGACCTGAAACTCTTCCCAAGAATTAAGATTAGTTTAATTTATTATTAAATTCTTCCCAAATTTTATTAATTATAAATGAATCCAATTTATATAAACCAAAAGAAATATTCATATTATTTTCAAAACTACTTTTTATGAAAAATTATTCTATTTTATTCCTTTCAACCATGGACTTGCTTGATACAACTTTCTCAGCATTTTGAAAATCAATTGGATGGTTAAAGTCTCTCACATGAATAAATAGAGCATTAGAATCTTGTCCAGTTCTAATGCTATATTTATGTTGTTTTAATCTTAGTTCAAGACTTTTACCAGTTTGACCGTAATAAACTTTATCGCATATTTTACAGGGAATCTTATAGACACATCCGTCAGCATTTTGTATTTAATGATGAGTTTTACACTCAGAAGTTTGGTATGGCAATGGGAAATCCTCTTTCACCTGTTCTTAGTAATTTATATATGGAATTTTTCGAAACAAGATTGCTTAACACAATTCTTCCCAATAGAGCTAAGTGGTATAGATATGTTGATGATATTTTGTACCTTATGCCTAAGAATGTAGACATAAACCATTTCCTTGTTAAATTAAATAGCTTAGCTCATTCTATAAATTTTACTGTTGAATTCGAAGCAAATAACTCATTGGCATTCCTAGATGTTTTTATTATTAAGGGTAACATTGATTTAAAATTTAAAATTTACAGAAAACCTACAAATAATTGTTCCTATGTACACTATTATTCTTCACATCAACATAGAGTTAAAGTGTCGGTTTTCTCTTCAATGTTTTTGAGAGCTTTACGTATTTGTAGTCCAGAGTTCATAGATGAAGAAGTCTCTAAAATTTATGAAATAGCTAATGATTTAAAATACCCAAGAAACGTAATTGATAAATCTTTTAAAATAGCTAGGAATACTTTTTACAATCCAAAAAGGGACAACCAACTCTATTCAACCAAAAATATGTTGGTTCTCCCTTACCATGAAAACTTGGTTGATATGCCTTCCTTTCTTAAGAATTTTAATATCAAAGTTGTATTTAAAAATCTTGATACAGTAAAAGACTTTTGAAAAATCCCCCCAAAATGCTGACGGATGTGTCTATAAGATTCCCTGTAAAATATGCGATAAAGTTTATTACGGTCAAACTGGTAAAAGTCTTGAACTAAGATTAAAACAATATAAATATAGCATTAGAACTGGACAAGAAGATAAATTATGTAGTATCACAGTCACTAGCGAAATGGTTATCAAACAGATAGACCGTTTGAAGCAAAATAAATCGCCAGGCCCTGATGAGCTTTTTTCAAGGGTTCTTAAGGAATGCAAAATTGAACTCTGTGAACCCTTAACTAACATTTTTAACCTATCTCTTCAAACAGGTGTAGTGTCTGATACGTGGAAGATGGCTAATGTAATTCCTATTTTTAAAGCAGGGGACAAGTCGTTACCATCAAATTACCGCCCAATAAGTCTAACTTCAATTGTAGGCAAATTATTAGAGTCGATTATAGCTGATAACATAAGAAGCCATCTCGATAGGCATAATTTGATTAATGATACTCAACATGGATTCACCAGGGGCCGTTCCTGCCTAACTAATTTATTAACTTTTTTCAGTAAGGCTTTTGAGGCAGTTGATCATGATAAAGAATTCGATATTGTTTATTTGGATTTTAGTAAGGCTTTTGATAGAGTACCACATCAGAGACTGTTAAAGAAAGTGGCTGCTCACGGCATTGGAGGAAAAGTGTTTTCATGGATCGAGTCATGGCTCACCAATAGGAAGCAGAGGGTGTGCATTAATGGGGTTAAATCTGAGTGGGGATCTGTAACAAGTGGCGTTCCACAGGGATCGGTTTTGGGCCCGTTGTTGTTTATAATATATATAAATGACCTTGACAAGGGAATTACTAGTGATATGAGCAAATTCGCTGATGACACGAAGATAGGTAGGATAATCGATTCAGACGTAGATGTCACGGAACTTCAGGAGGATTTAGACAAACTCAATTCCTGGTCAGAAAAATGGCAGATGCAGTTCAATGTAGATAAATGCAAAGTTCTAAAGCTCGGGAGTGTCCATAACCCAAGCACTTATAAGTTAAATAACGTAGAACTTAGCCATACAGATTGCGAGAAGGACTTGGGGGTGATGGTAAGCAGCAACCTTAAACCAAGACAGCAATGCCTAAGCGTACGTAATAAGGCAAATAGATTACTGGGATTTATATCAAGAAGTGTTAGCAACAGAAGTCCAGAGGTTATATTACAGCTTTATACATCATTAGTAAGGCCTCACCTAGATTACGCAGCTCAGTTCTGGTCTCCATATTACAGAATGGACATAAATTCGTTAGAAAACATTCAGCGTAGAATGACTAAATTAATACATAGCATTAGAAATCTTCCTTACGAAGAAAGATTGAAGACCCTTAAATTACATTCACTTGTAAGACGTAGAATGAGGGAGACATGATCGAGGTATACAAGTGGAAAATGGGTATTAACAAAGGGGATATAAATAAGGTCTTGAGGGTATCTCTCCAAGAGAGACCCGCAATAATGGATTCAAGTTAGATAAGTTTAAATTTAGAAAGGATATAGGAAAGTATTGGTTTGGAAATAGGGTAGTTGATGAGTGGAACAGTCTGCCTAGTAGGGTTATTGAAGCAAGGACCTTGGGTAGTTTTAAATTTAGGTTGGATAAATTCATGAGTGAAAGGGGTTGGATTTGAGTGGGAATTGCACATGAGTAAATAAAATTATCAAAGCTTATTTCTTGGGTAGCATTGAAAATTAGGTTGAACAAATATTCTGTTAGTGGGATGGAATGTGAAGGACCTGCCTAGAATGGGCCAACAGGCCTGCTGCAGTGTTCCTCCTTTCTTATGTTCTTATGTTCTTATGTTCTATTTATTCATGTGAGAGACTTTAACCATCCAATTGATTTTCAAAATGCTGAGAAGGTTGTATCAAGCAAGTCCATGGTTGAAAGGAATATAATAGAATCATGTTTCATAAAAAGTAGTTTTGAAAATAATATGAATATTTCTTTTGGTTTATATAAATTGGATTCATTTATAATTAATAAAATTTGGGAAGAATTTAATAATAAATTAAACTAATCTTAATTCTTGGGAAGAGTTTCAGGTCCTTTCCTATGTTCCTCTTCACAGAGCCGTGTGTTGTTACGCTAATGTGAGGTGTAGTCTTTGTTAGTATGATGTGACTGTGAGGTGTAGTCTTGCCCCTTTATAAGCATACTTGTCATGTTTCCTTTTATAGTTCCTTGATAATGTGAGTAGTCACGAAAGCGATTGGAATTCCTCTATTTTTTCATAGTGGTTGTCTTGCATATTTTGATATCACCTGTTTACTGTGATCTTTTTATATATATATATATATATATATATATATATATATTTATACATAAGAATGCTTGGGTGTTGGCAAGAGGTGTGGGATAAAGAGATAAAGAATCTAACACAAAGAGGGAATTATCACAGCTCCTTTTTGCTGATGACACTGTGTTTTTGGGAGATTCTGAAGAGAAGTTGCAGAGAATGGTCTATAAACATTTTGTAATGAACGACTGTAAATGAATAGCCAGAAAACTTGAGAGGGGCTCGAACTATGGTTTTTACATGTAACAGAACCAGTGTTGTTACCACTCGGCTAAGACTGACCAAGTGCTTCTGAGCCGGTGACACCAGGCTGGTGAAATAGAGATGAAAAACTAATCACCAACCCGGTGCCACCGTCTTCGGAGCAAATGACTAGTTTGCTGGGCACCAGATTGTGTGTGGTCTAGTTTGGTGCCACAGTACTGCGTACTTTGTCTCAGGATTAGTAGATTCGATCCTCCTCTGGCCTGAGATAAAAGTTCGTAAATACATTCACATGTTCTGCAAAATGATAACCACATTACTATCTCTCGTGGTCATTGCATGCAGAAACGAACTAATCACAAACCTAGTGCCACCTGTTGTGGAGGGAACGCCTAGCTCGCCGGCGCTCGAGTTGTGCGGTCTAATAGTATAATTAGAGGTCGTCTTAGGAGAGACAGGTTGGAGGGAGGGGGTAAACGATGTTTCGCATGCGAGTAACTTGGACATCCACCAGGAGTGTGGGGGCGTGTTAGATAGGAATGAGTAAAGTGGTTTTTATGACTTGACGCGCTGTTGGAGTGTGAGCAAGGTAACATATGAAAGGATTCAGGGGAAACCGGTATGCCGTACCTGAGTCCTGGAGGTGTAAGTAAGTTTATTCAGGTATACACAAATACAGTTAAATAGATTATCATACATAACAGCATATGAGTAGAGAATCTAGGATAACCCAAAAAAGTCAGACAGAGTGACTTATTTCCATTGGGGTCCTTTAAAGATGGGAAGTACAGTGCCTGCACTCTGAAGGAGGGGTGTTGATATGTTGTAGTTTATTAACTGTAGGCACGATTTGGCAAGACAGTGATGGAATAAATGATGATGAAAGTCTCTGAAGGAAAGGTGGAGATTTTGCAGATGGATGGGCATCTGAAATGTAGTATATGCAAGCCTCTGGCAAGACAGTGATGGTGAAAGCGCTTCGTCTTTTTGGGTCACCCAGCCTCGGTGGGAGACGGCCGGTATATTAAATATTATATATGTGTATGTATATATATATATATATATATATATATATATAAATATTAAGACTGTTGAGTAGACTTCAGTATGTACATGTTTATAGATATATCAGATATATTAGATAACTTTTTAGTTGTAGCTACAGTGAGAGTAAAAGGTAGATGGGATACAAGGAAAATAGAAGCAGCAAGTAAGAGAGAGGTGAAGGTTTATAAACCAAAAGACAGTTAGGGTAAGATATAAACAACTATTGGAGGATAGCTGGGCTAGTGAGAGTATAGACAATGGGGTCGAAGATGTATGGGGTTGGTTTAAGAATGTAGTGTTAGTGTTTTCAGCAGAAGTTTGAGGTTACAGGAAAGTGGGTGCGGGAGGGAAGAGCGATTAGTGGAATGATGTAGAGAGAATAGTAAGGGAGAAAAAATTAGCATATGAGAGGTTTTTAGAAAGAAGTGATGCAAGGAGGGAAGAGTATATGGAGAGAAAAAGAGAGGTTAAGAGAGTGGTGAAGCAATGCAAAAAGAGAGCAAATGAGAGAGTGGATGAGATGTTATCAACAAATTTTGCTGAAAATAAGAAAAAGTTTTGGAGTGAGATTAATAAGTTGAGGAAGCCTAGGGAACGAATGGATTTGACAGTTAAAAATAGGAGAGGAGAGTTATTAAATGACGAGTTAGAGGTATCGGGAAGATGGAGGGAATATTTTGAGGAGTTGTTAAATATTGATGAAGACAGGGAAGCTGTGATTTCGTGTATAGGGCAAGGAGGAATAACATCTTGTAGGAGTGTGGAAGAGCCAGTTGTGAGTGTGGGGGAAGTTCGTGAGGCAGTGGGTAGAATGAAAGGGGGTAAAGCAGCTGGGATTGATGGGATAAAGATAGAAATGTTAAAAGCAGGCGGGGATATAGTTTTGGAGTGGTTGGTGCTATTATTTGATAAATGTATGGAAGAGAGTAAGGTACCTAGGGATTGGCAGAGAGCGTGTATAGTTCCTTTGTATAAAGGCAAAGGGGACAAAAGAGAGTGCAAAATTGTAGGGAACTAAGTCTGTTGAGTAAACCTGGTAAAGTGTATGGTAGAGTTATTATTGAAAGAATTAAAAGTAAGACGGAGAGCAGGATAGCAGATGAACAAGGGGGCTTTAGGATAGGTAGGGGGTGTATAGACCAAGTGTTTACATTTGGTCTACACAGTAATCTGGACAAACTGTCTGGTACATATTATTGAATTTAATTCTAAATGCGACTGCGTTGAGAGTTCAATAACACACACACACACACACACACACACACACACACACACACACACAACACACACACACACAGAAAGTGCAAAGGTTTGCGACAAGGTTAGTTCCACAGCTCAGGGGTCTGTCCTATGAAGAAAGGTTGAGGGAAATAGGACTAACAACACTGGAGGAAAGAAGGGTCAGAGGAGACATGATAACGACATACAAAATACTGCGGGGAATCGACAAGGTAGACAGTGACAGGATGTTCCAGAGAGGGAACACAGAAACAAGGGGACACAACTGGAAGCTGAAGACTCAGATGAGTCAAAGGGATGTTAGGAAGCATTTCTTCAGCCACAGAGTAGTCAGGAAGTGGAATAGTCTAGAGAAAGATATAGTGGAGGCAGGAACTATACACAGTTTTAAGACGAGGTATGATAAAGCTCATGGAGCAGGGAGAGCAGAGACCCAGTAGCGGACAGCGAAGAGGCGGGGCCAGGAGCTGAGTCTTGACCCCTGCAACCACAATTAGGTGAGTACAATTAGGTGAGTACACACACACACACACACACACACACACACACACACACACACACACACATAGTAAAGTCAGAGTAAAGGTAGGGGGAGGGGGGTGTAGACCAAGTGTTTACACTTGGAAAATGAGGCAAGTGTTGGAGAGGAGGAAACTTGGCAATGTTGATAAAAAAAAAAGTCCTACGAGCCTCAGATATTACAATTTAACACACAAACAAAAGTCCAAATTTTGCGAGCTGGTGCCGAAATTTTACTAAAATACAAGCAATAATATCATTCTAAATACTTAGTAGCAGAAAAAAAACCTTTTTTTTTCATGTGACTGAGCATTTCACTGGCCTTTATAATTAATTAATTCAGATGTACAAGAGGCATTCTTTGATCCCGCCACTGTGGATCGCGAGAAAAAATCACTGCTTGCCAATCACAGCGTAATGAAACACTCATTTATAATCCGATTTGGACCTAATTTGTTAATTAGGTGGCTGTGGTCGATGTGTATAGGTTGTGGAGGGTTTTTGTGAGGGCGGTAGACGGACAGGATGGGAAGGGCAGGGTGTCGGTGGGTCGTGGATGGATAGGCGGAGTGAGAGTGGGTGATGGTTGGGTCAGAAGTGGATGGTGGGTGGCTATTGGATTGGTGATTGGTGACTGATGGATTTGTGGTGGGCAGTGGGTAGGAGACATCTAGATAGTAAGACGTGAGCAGCTGCATAATAGGTGGCGGGTGGTAGATGGTTGGACGGTGGGCAGCTGGGTGACTGGACAGAGAGCAGTGGGCAAATGGACAGTAAGCAGCCCGACAGAAGGCAGTGAGTGGCTGGACATTGGACGTCTAGACACAGTAGAGTGGACCGCTGGACAGAGTACAGTGGGTGGCTAGACAGTGTAGAGTGGACGGCCGGACAGAGCGGAGTGGACGGCCGGACAGAATACAGTGAGCAGCCGGACATAATACAGTGAGCAGCCGGACAGAGGGCGCATTCGGGGAGAGAGAAAAACTAAAAATAGCCAAACATAATATTCCCCCCTCGACAGCTGTATATCATTTCGCCTTGATTTTCTCTTATTTAAATATTCTTTTATCCTCTTTAGGGATGACACTCTCAGAGCCTCAGGTCAAAGGTCAATATATCGGCCATGATATATACAGGTATATATACCTAAAATATATGCCCACATACAAGTATTTACACACATAACTGTATATAGTTATATGTATGTAATTACATGTGATGACATATAGGAGCAAACTTATACATAAAACATGTGACTACTCACAATATACATATGCCCAAAATATATGACCCAGTACAGGTATATTTACATATGTAATCACATGAAGGAATATATGCTCAGATAAACGAACATTCATATCTAAAATACTGTACATATGCCTAAATATATACATTTGAACATTTACAGGTATGCACGCATACGTTAGTAAGTCAATCAAAAGATAGCTAATGAACATGCACTAGCAAAGAGAATGATAGTGTGAAGACGTGGCTTTTAGTTTTAGATAAGGGAAAAAAGAAAAGAAAACAAGACGGGAATGGCTAGATGATAAGTTCACAAAAATTCGCATCGAAATATCACTGAGTGAGTGTCGCTGATTGCAAAAAACTGCATTGAAAAATATATGATGATGATAAGTAGTTGCAGAGAGAGAGAGAGAGAGAGAGAGAGAGAGAGAGAGAGAGAGAGAGAGAGAGGAGGGAGAGGGAGAGAGAGAGAGAGATGGCTCTAACTTCACCCTGTTTCATTTTTGTATGTCTCATAACAATTATAAAGCTTTCATATGAGCTGATGTAGGTAACAGCTCTTTGCTTGTAAATAAAGTTAGGATCCTTAATGTATGGGTGAGTGAGTGAGAGAGAGAGAGAGAGAGAGAGAGAGAGAAAGTGTGTGTTAGTTAGTTAGTTAGTTACCATTTTGTCCTAGGCACATGTCAATTAGACACTAGGCCTGTTGTATATATGTGTGTGTGTATGTGTATGTAAGGAAACACTTCGAAATGTTTCTGCCCCACCGGGAATTGAACCCGGGCCCTCCGTGCGTGAAGCAAGAGCGCTAGCCACCATGCCATCGGGGCGTGTGTGTGTGTGTGTGTGTGTCTGTCTCTCTCTCTCTCTCTCTCTCAGTAGAGAAGTTATCTCCTTGTTAACACATACAGTGAATATACTGCTACCCTCAACAGGTTCATAATTAGCAAGTTTAATGGCAGCAAAAATTCAGGAATCTATTTTATTGTTGTGGTCGCGAGAACAAAGTTTGATACGACTTAGTTGTAGAAAGTGGGAGTATGTGAAAGTACATAGGAGTTTAAGATAGTACATGGAAGTATGTGATAGTACATCTAAGTATGTGATAGTACATAGAAGTATGTGATAGTACATCAAAGTATGTGATAGTACATCTAAGTATGTGATAGTACATAGAAGTATGTGATAGTACATCAAAGTATGTGATAGTACATCTAAGTATGTGATAGTACATAGAAGTATGTGATAGTACATCAAAGTATGTGATAGTACATCAAAGTATGTGATAGTACATCAAAGTATGTGATAGTACATCAAAGTATGTGATAGTACATCAAAGTATGTGATAGTACATCAAAGTATGTGATAGTGCATCAAAGTATGTGATAGTACATCAAAGTATGTGATAGTACATCAAAGTATGTGATAGTACATCAACGTATGTGATAGTACATCAAAGAATGTGACAGTAGATGAAAGTATGTGATAGTACATCAAAGTATGTGATAGTACATCAAAGTATGTGATAGTACATCAAAGTACATGGAAGTATTTAGGATATATGGATGCATGTGAGGGTGTACGGAAGTGCAGGGAAAAGATGTACTGCAGAAGAGTTTATAGTCCTCACAGACTGTTACTGTGTTCTTTTTTCTGCCTAACCAGTTGATTGAGTCTAGCAAAGTACTGCAGAAGGTTCTCTCCCCACCATTCTCTCCCTCCGGTACACTGTCGTCAGGAAACAGAAAATATCTATCAGTCATAACAGTAGAAGGGCATGGGCTACTACTATTACTAACGCTACCAATAATTCTTCTCCATACTCAGTCTATCACCCGGAATAGTTCCAGAACTATTGAAGGAGCGCTAATAGCCATAAACAGCCATGACGCAGTCAGTTAAGGCATTGTATCTACTTAACCACTGTTCTGTGTTTATGTGAATTAAATGTCTACAAAGCGTTTATACAACCAGTTCCTAAACGATTGAATTATTTTTGGTTCTCACGACATGGAATGAGAGAAGGCTTCAATGTTCTAAAACTCTGCAATGAAAAACGTTTACCACATTTGCGTTGCGCCTCATGCCACGGAATTTCATTTCGCCTTTTTGTGTTATTGCATTAGTCTGTAGGTGAAGAAAGTTCCTCATATTCGAGCACGTCAGATTTATTTAGGGTCTTAAAGGTTGCAAAGGAGCCTCAGCGCAGTATCACTTGTCTGTGAGTGGGCAGATTTAGTGCTTTCAGTTTGCTTAAGATATGAATTATCGTGCACTTCTCTGTATCCTCTCTAGGTAATCTTTTCAGTAATTTGTGAACCAAAACTGCATAGCATATAAAGTGATTGTGCTGTTTCAGTTGGTTGACGAGACTTGCCAGTGTTGGAGAGGGAAAAAAGAGTTGATCAAAAAGCAAGTTCAACCCATCAACATCAAGTGCCATGGAGTAAGTACAGTAAGCTGGACAAACTGTCTGGTACATATTATTGAATTTAATTCTAAATGCGACTGCGTTGATAGTTCAATAACACACACACACACACACAGCCACAGAGTAGTCAGGAAGTGGAATAGTCTAGAGAAAGATATAGTGGAGGCAGGAACCATACATAGTTTTAAGACAAGGTATGATAAAGCTCATGGAGCAGGGAGAGCAGAGACCCAGTAGCAGACAGCGAAGAGGCGGGGCCAGGAGCTGAGTCTTGACCCCTGCAACCACAATTAGGTGAGTACAATTAGGTGAGTACACACACACACACAGAGTAAAGACAATAAGTTCACAGAAGACCTATACTTCCAGACTACGTTTCTCTATAAGCAGAACTTTGCGAGAAACGTCGTCTATAAATAAGTATTTGCTCTGCACATAGTATATTTTTTTTACAAGTAGTGTCAGATTTTGGAACTCTAAATTTCTTGCTATACAGTCTTTCAGACTGTTGGCTTTGCTGCTCGAAGGAAGACATTTAGTATATTTTAGGTCATTGCCGATATCAGAAGTACTCCTTTTCTCGTATTTAAGCTAGTTTCAAAATTTATGAATGATAGGACCTCGTATCATCGAGGGAGGGGGGGGGGGTAAGTGCTAGTGAATGGCTCATCCAAAAAAAAATGGCATTACACTCCCTTGCATAGAATTAAATCTGATTACCTCCCATTTCCCCAGGCGCGGTTTTATCCTTTGCTGGTTTAGCGCTTCTCCATGAATATAATAAAAAAAGAAACCCATGAAAAGTAATTAGCAATTACGTAAAATTGGAAATAAGTTGATAAAATTGAAAGAAATGTGCATTGCTGGTATTACAGTAGGAAATGTGAAATGTTTGTAGTACATGTGAGACAGTGTGCATTGCTGGTAGTACATGTGAGACAGTGTGCATTGCTGGTAGTACATGTGAGACAGTGTGCATTGCTGGTAGTACATGTAAGACAGTGTGCATTGCTGGTAGTACATGTGAGACAGTGTGCATTGCTGGTAGTACATGTGAGACAGTGTGCATTGCTGGTAGTGTTGGAGAGAGAAAACGTGCATTTCTTATCAGTAACGAGAGTACTGGTGAGAAATTGTGCATTGCTGGTAGTACCGAGAAACTGCATTGCAGGTAGTACTAGTGGGAAACTGTGCATTGTGGTAGTACTTGGGAGAAACTGTACATTGCTGGTAGTACTAGTGAGAAACTGTACATTGTTGGTAGTACTAGTGAGAAACTGTACATTGCTAGTAGCACTAGTGAGAAAATGTACATTGCTGCTAGTACTGGGAAGAAAGTGTACATTGTTGGTAGTACTGAGGAGAAAGTGTACATTGCTGGTAGTACTGGGGAGAAAATGTACATTGCTGGCATTACAGGTGAGAAAAGGTTAATTGACTTAATCAACGCGGATATGAGGCTGGGAAGGCAGGTGGCTGAACTGCCACAACCCAGTAATTGTAGCTGCATTTGGAAAGCTCACATTTCCCACTCAATTTTTTTAGGAGGGGAGGCGGCGGCTTAACTGGTGAATTATCGAATCTCACTCACTTTTTTTTTATTATTACCGGACAGTGATTAGCAATATTTCTTTCTAGTATTAAAAGTAAACTTTTTATTAATTCTTTGTCTTTGATTTTCAGTAATATGTCACTTTTTCATATATATATATATATATATATATATATATATATATATATATATATATATATATATATATATATATATATATATATATATATATATATATATATATGCATGTATGTGCCGAAAAGAGTTTGAGGACTATATTATAGTTCACTGTAGCGCAGTCTGTGATGGACTTTCAAGTATGAAGCTTGTAACTGGAGGGGTTTCCACGTTGACAGAGGTTAG
This sequence comes from Cherax destructor, assembly GCA_009830355.1. Lineage (NCBI taxonomy): Eukaryota > Metazoa > Arthropoda > Malacostraca > Decapoda > Parastacidae > Cherax > Cherax destructor. Next base: position 754,493 of record WNWK01000032.1, read on the forward strand.
GTTAGGTAAGATTTGTCAAGAAACACAGCACATACCTCTTCCCGGGAGTCTTACTCATGTGATGATGACCCATTGGTCATATGAACGAGGCCTTCTGCTGGCTTACTTGTTTCACCCTAAATATAAAATATCATTTGATATCCCGTGGCTTGGTGGCTAAAGCTCTCACTTCACACGGCGAGTCCGGGTTCGATTCCAGTCGAGGGTAGAAACACTGGGCGTGTTTTTTTACACCGGTTGTCTATGTTCTCCATCAGTAAAATGGGTACCAGGGTGTTAGTCGAATGGTGTGGGTTGCATCCTAGGACAAAACTGACCTAATTTGACCTAAATGTTCTGCATAACAAGCGGCTTGCTATATAGTAGTATGTCATTGATGTCAACCAGCCCTGTATACCTTGTACATATACTTGTAGAAATAAAGATGTTATTATTACTACTTGAACAGAGCCTGGAACACTGGTAGGACCATGATAAACCAACTTTTTCCCAGCCTCGACATTGCATATCAAATATCAAATTTGCTTTACTATCCACTAATTCAAACAATAATAGAGGTTGCTAGAGAACATACCCAGGCAGCCAGCCTCCAACAGGGGATGCGCGAGTATTGTATAAGACATGTACAACGCTTGGTTACATTGTCAAAACATTTCCCCTTCCCAGCAATTACTTCAGTCGAATTCAGAGGTGACTTTTATACTGAAGGAAGTGAAAAAAAAGTGGAGAGGCAATTTTTAAAGTGATCACACCCTTAGTCTTGATAGGTGTTGAGTCCCTTAGCGATGATTAAAGGAATTCAGTCCCATTAATATAGGAAAGCGTGCAATTACTATTTAAACAGCAGCTAGACTCGATCTGCCAGGCTTAAGCAGACCTTTTTGGCTACTGGTATATAGCAATATGTTAAAATGTTTTTTTTTAACTTAGATTACATCATCTTAATCCTGAAACATTAAAATTATTTTTTTTGTTGTGGTTTAAAGCGTGTTTATACTGACGCTCTGTAATGCATGGGGAAAAATCAGTCCTGTTTGCAGGATATATTGAGGAGAGAGAGAGAGAGAGAGAGGAGAGAGAGAGAGAGAGAGAGAGAGAGAGAGAGAGAGAGAGAGAGAGAGAGGAGAGAGAGAGAGAGAACCCTCCGGAATCTTTGTTATTCCCTGAGCGTGATCATCTTCCCTCATAACTCTAGTGTCACACCCTCTCTCTCTCTTTCTCTCTCTCAGCAAGGAAAGAGAAAGAAAAATTAATAATAATAATAATCCACTTAATTAATTATAATAATAATACCCACTTGCTAATTATCTCTTCTCCCCTGAAAGCGTCTCTTTTCAAATTTCTCCTCTGACTCTCTTTTAATTAATTTTAAATGTTAACGCAATTAAGAAAGCTTTTAATTACGCCTTTTAATTACTTTGTGAAATTACCTTCGGATGTTAAGAGGGAAAATACCAAAATAATAAAAATTATAAATAAAAGTCCTCGCATCCTTTATTGTTGATGAGAATAATGAAAAATAATCTCTTAAAAATACTCAAAAAAAAAGCATATTCTCAACTCATCGAATTCGTCAATTTGTTTAATAGCGACGATAATTTCCCATTAACTTAATTACAATGCTAACCAAAGCATTTAGAGTGATAAACCGTGATTTATTTAATACGAGCAACAGGTCGAAAGTCCAGTGCTCCAGTGTGTCAAAATTGCTCTATGACATCTTGTGAATTATTTTGTGCAATGATGTGTCTCTTTTTTTTTTAATTCCAGTTAATGATCTTTATTACTTTTTCTTTGTTTAAAATTTGCTAGTCTTTATTTTTACTTGTTTGGGCTTATTTTTAATATTTTTCATTGCAACAAAAAGTCATTTTTTTACTTAATCGCCTAACTAATTCTTATAACTTATTCACCTCTCATCACCACATGTCTTCAACAATCCCTCTCACCCCACCAGAGAATCCCACAATCTTCCTCCTCCTCGCCGACACAAATCCTCAAGATCGCCAGTACAATCACCATCATCATCACTCACAATTAATGCAGGTAAACCTAACTGTCCCTAGAATTCTACATATCACCAAGCGTATTAGTTTAATTAGGCCAATAATGCGCAATTACGACCCTAAACCATTCCTAGATAATTGCCAAACGAGGCTATTCAGAGAACTGTGGGATATTGTGTGGTCTCGGCGCTAGTTACCGTAAGTACGCAAGGCATTATGAATTGCATTTAGAAATTCAATATCAATTTCAAAGTCACGAAAATTTGAATTAGAAGGAACATATGCTGGAGTGAGCTCCATACTTTAATCATTATTTATTTATCACATTGATTTATTTTTCTACATATTTCCCCCTCCCCCCCAGGATAAATAATTTGTGTAATTATTTAATTCCTGATTTTTTTTTAATTATTGTTTCTGTTGTGCAATTTCATTTTTTTTTTGTCATGCGAGCGATATATGGAACTGTTTGACTGTCCCATCTAGGCAACCACACTGATGGTGCACTGACCCACATATCACACACTGCCCCTACACCATCCTGACACCACACAACACACGGACACCATCATTGCACCACACTTACACCACTCGAACACCACACCGATACCACTCGAACACCATCCTGAAAGCACCACACTGGCACCGCACTACTCGCACATTGCTGCCACACTGACACTACCTTGCTATCACACCGACGCTACTCTCGGACCTTTCTGATACCCCTCTCGGGTTTAAAAGTCCCTTGCTTCCATCGGGGCTCGTTCTTTTGTAGCTCTCGGGCACTCCGCTGGTGGCACCATCGTCCTTAATGGACGATGACGCCACCAGCGGAGTGCCCGAGTTTTCCAAAGTGCCCGAGTCTTCCAAAGACAGTCTCAAGAGGCTACCTTAGGAAGACTCGAGGAAATTTCCAAGTGGACATCTTGGGCAGGCAGAACAGGAAGCTTCCCTGGAAGGAAAAAAAGGAGAATCTTGGGTGCCAGGTGCCTGAAGTAGCTTCCTGCTCCATCCCATGGACTCCTGCACTTATGAAGGGGGTTTCCGCTGTGTCCTGATAAAGCTTGCCTCTTTGGGGTAACGGTGCAGGAAAGCCAGCAGGAGATTTCCCTAAATCTGCAGGCTAGCGATGTGGACCACCACTATTCCGCCACATCCTAATGATGAGCCATCCCAGTTCCAATAATAGGAATATTTCATATGTTCCTTACAAGATACTCTCTTTTATCACTCCACAGAAGTGATAAAATAATAAGACCACGATTTTAATTATTTTTTCTTCCCTGAAGCGTTGGCTCTCTGCCTCCCTTAGGAACCACATGCTATATAATTTGCCTCGCGAAAGTGAGTCTGGTGTTCCCTTCAATGGAAGGTCATTCAGTGTCTGTTCGAAGAGTTCGGTTCTCGGAGTTCTGAGGAGAACCCGTTCTCTTTGATGGAACGGGTCAGTTTCTCGGAGGTTTGAGTGATAACTCTGTTACCCCAGCTGTATCATGCAAGACAAAATTAAAGTATAATACCTTCCTTGTTAGCATCACTCTTAATATAATCATAAATGAGGCTATCTAAAACTTGAGTTAGCTGGGAACTGAATATATACTACTGGGACCTCTCTCCTCTCTGCCTCTATGGTGGAAATGGAAGGCAGCAAACTGTGGTCGTCCTATGGATAGCTAAAATTGGACTTTTTCTAGTCTCGTGGCTTGTGGTTTTGATTTAGATTTTTTTCTTGTAGTAAGGGCTACGAGCAGGACCGGGCAAATAGGCGAGTACAACTAGGGAACGCGTCTGTTTCGTGCATAGCAGATGGAGGATCAAGCTTTGAGAACTTCGATGGGCGTCCCTGTTCTGTTTTGTTGAGGCGTACATGTTATCGGTTTCGACATGTCCTCTGTTTTCGAAACCTGGCTTTATGCCAGGCTTCACTGTTACTCCCTGGGGAATGAGAGTTAATTTGATTTAATCCAAGAAAAATAGTAGCTAAAGGTCTTTAGATCAAGAGCCCTTCACTATCATTCAGGAGCCCTACAGCTCCTGGAACTCTTGGATGATGGTGGAAGCTTCCCCTTGATGGTAGAAGCTTGCCCATGGTGGTGGCAGAAGCTCGCTACTGTTAGAGGAAGCTTGTCACTGGTGGTGACACTGGCAGAGGAACTGCCAACTGAGGATTTGTTACGAGTAGAGCTACTAACTCCAGATGGCTGAGGATATGTAACAGAAGAGCACCTCTGTTGGGTGGAGCAACTACCGAAACTTGTCTGGATTCTCTATTATTCGCTGCAGATTATTATTGCATTCATGGGAAGAGCTTAACCCTTAGGGGCTACAATACATTGGGTATGACCCCTGCAGTACCTGGGAGAAGCGTGCAAAACATTTAACAGGCTTCGGTTTCAAACACATTTGATAGGGCTGATATGAGTAATGAAGACAGAATATAATGGTTGAGGGTGAGGGATGTAGTGTAGGGAAACTAAGATGAAAGTTGGAGTAACTGGAGTAGTGAAGATAAAACTGAAGGGTCCAGGAACTGAAACAGATGATCAACAGCCGGTTAAGCGGGTGGAGCATGGAACATCCACCTCTCCTTCTGGTGAAATAAGTTAAAATACAGAGCCAGGCGACTATCGTAATTCAACAGCTCGTCACCAGCCAGCATCAAGACAACCCGCTACCTTTTAACCTTGAAGGAAATGCGCTATTTGCCTTGGTACACACCACGGCATATTCTGGGACATTGAATATTTAAGAGTGATTAATCCATTTTTATCCAAGGCTAAAAAAAAAGGCGAATTCTGTCATAGCCAGGAGCTCGTCTGGGTCCCAGGCATTGAATAAGTCTGTGTGAAGGCAAAACCTGTATAAGAGGCTTTTTGATTTCAAAGTGACTTTGGGCCAAGTACTGAGTTGCTCTAGATGCATCGCAGCCACTGCACAAAGCAAGAAATGTATCCCGGTATTGCACAACTCCAGCCCCCTGGTACCCTAATATACACGATAGTAATGCAATGTGTGGTTGAAGTTTTTAATGCCGTTTAAGATTTGAAGTGAATCGGAAAAGACATTCACAACTTATCACAGAAAATATTCCAATTTTTTTTCAATAAAAACGGCAAATTAAGACATGTACAGTCCAAAACTGATTCAGACCTTCTACTAAGAAGCATCAGCTTTGAAGCCAAACTGAAGAGGCATTCTCTTGCTACCTCAAAGATCAGTATTGTTAAATACTCAAGTCCATTAGTTTGAAGCCGACCAGAAACGCATATAAAGTTATAAGCACTGAAGGGCTGAAGTCAGTCGGATAATGCACTCAAAATTATCGCATGGGAACCAATATTGCAATATTTGAAAATGATCGAACCCATCCTAGAAATCTTGGAATGAATTCTATAACATTGATTATAGAGTACCTACACATACGAATAGTTGCATGAACCTTTTTCCAGGTACAGTGAACCTGCGTTGGAAAGTTGAAGTCAGTTGGATAAGGAGTTCTTAAGTTATAAGCAAGAGTTTCAAGAAAAAAGAGGAAAATAAATACAATTTTGGTACTTTAAGGTTCCCCTTTGAGGATGCTTTATTAGAAAAACTTAGGCGTGGAAAGACCTTACAGATAAGCAGCAAGCTATTAAGGGTTCAAAAAGTAGCGGGTTTCTGGCCCTCCTACCATAGGAAGCATCACTATGCGCCGATTCTCTGCTGATTGTTTGTAGGAGACACCTCGACCATGGACACCCGTTAGCAGGGGATTGTTTTTCTCTCTGCGCAGCTTGTGTCGTGCCGTTGACTAAAACATTTTAGCACGTCTTATGCCCCTCAGGTTTGAGCACGAGTTTTCACAGCTAAAAAAATATCAGCAGCATTTTAGATTTTTTTTTTTTTTGGCTGATTGACCTAATACAGTAGCATTTTTAGTCAATAGTGTTGCTTTATCATGTAAATTTATTTATTGTTTTATAAACTGATTGTTATTTTTCTTCTGTTGTAGTTTTAGCAGGTGTTATATGTTGTTATTGGAAGTGTGATTTTTACCACATAAAGCTCTGACTGACCTTTCAGTCCCAGCGCTCTGCAAATTTCACTCGCATTCTCCCTCAGACACTATCAACGCCCCTAACCTTCAGGGGAGATGCCTTGATGCTGGAGAAGGATTACCGATTCAAGGAACTGTAGCCAGCCTTCTTTTCATCAAACCTGACTGACTACCTTCCATTCCTCATTCACTGTAAGACTCCAGTGGCTTTAGAGCTTCCCCATACATAATAATAATCTCAATACTGACAACAGTCAGATATTATCCTACTAACATACTAACGCTAGTCTGATACTACACTACCACATCATCCTTCCTTTCCTAACAACTCACACCCCTACCAACTCACACCCCTACCAACTTTCACCTTTACCAACTCACACCCCTACCAACATACACCCCTACCAACACACCCCCTACCAATACACACCCCTTACTAACACACACACCCTACATACACACACCCCCTACCAACACACACCTACCAACACACCCCCTACCAACACACAACTCCTACCAACACATACCCCTACCCACTCACACACCTACCAACTCACACCCCTACCAACTCACACCCCTACCAACTCACACCCCTACCAACTCACACCCCTACCAACTCACACCCCTACCAACTCACACCCCTACCAACTCACACCCATACCAACACACACCCATATCAACACACACCCCTACCAACACACACCCCTACCAACACACACCCCTACCAACAAACACCTCTTCCAACACACACCCCTACCAACACACCCCTACCAACACACACCCCTACCAACACACACCCCTACCAACTCAATGAGGCTATCTGATTTAACATCATTTTCTCCTACAGTGTGACAATTTTCAAGCATTTTGGTTTGTCAGAGAAAGGAAAAAAACAGTACATCAGCTTGAGAAAATTTTTCATAATTCTAGTGTTCAATTACAATTAATTCCAGAAAAAAAATCCGCATACTTAACAAGGTGTTACAGCAAGTGTCGTTGATGAAATGTCCATCAGAGCTCAGTTATTTTTGATGCGTAATAAGCGAAACAATATATACGTATATATATACATATATATATTATGTGATAAAAATTTCTTCAAGCTTTTTTTTGCATATGAACGATTATTACGACAAAAGTGGGCTCAGACTTGGACAGAATTTATATATACTTGTTCTCCCTGCTTGTTCTATGTGCGTGCTTGTTGTTTACCCCTGGTTATTCGTGATATGTGCTTATTCTTCGTTATGCCTGCTAGTTCTGTTATGCCTGCTAGTTCTGTTATGCCTGTTAGTTCTGTTATGCCTGCTAGTTCTGTTATGCCTGCTAGCTCTATTATGCCTGCTTCTTTATCACCTTGTTTATTATGTTTACTTGTTCAACAACCGGACTAGGAGTGTGCTAACGCCTGTGCATGATGGACCCCAGCGACTCGAAAAGGAGGGTCTAAACGACCTGAAGAAGGTTCTGATGACTTGAAGATCTCAACGATTTGAGAAGAATCCCAGCGACTTGAGAGGGATCCCAATGACTTGAGAAGGATCCTAAGGACTTGAGAAGAATCACAACGACTTGAGAAATATCCAAACGACAAGAGGATTCCAAGGACGTGAGAAGGATCTCAACGACTTGAAAAAGGTCCCAACGACTTGAGAAGGATCCCAACAACTTGAGAAAGATCTCAACGACTTGAAGAGAATTCCAACGACTTGTAAAGGGTCCCAACGACATGAAGAGGGTTCCAACAACTTTAAAAGTTTTCCAACGGCTTAAAGAGAAGTTTTAAAACAACTAGACAAAAAGGATCCCACTGATTGTTAAGAGTGGAAAATCACAATGTTTTTATTATAATGAACACAGTTATCTACAATAGTTATCTCTAAATGATGGTATATAATAATTTTCAATTTTTTTTATAAATTCATAATTAATTGTCATAATTTGCAACCACAATCTATGATTATCTTCACTCTTTGTCTATAACTACCTACATTTATGCATAAAGTGTTTGAAACTGATGACTGCTTACCCAGCTCGCTCTCCCACTTTCTCACAATCACATTCAATAATCCTAAGGTATAATTATCTTCAAACCTAGCTGATAAGCAATAGAAGCTTGTATAACTGTAGCTTAAAATAATTTTTAATCGCAGCTTATAATCAGTAATCGTAGCTTATAATCAACAATCGTAGCTTATAATCAACAATCGTAGCTTATAATCAACAATCGTAGCTTATAATCAACAATCGTAGCTTATAATCAACAATCGTAGCTTATAATCAACAATCGTAGCTTATAATCAGTAATCGTAGCTTATAATCAGTAATCGTAGCTTATAATCATTAATCGTAGCTTATAATCAGTAATCGTAGCTTATAATCAATAATCGTAGCTTATAATCATAATCAATAATCAATAGGCGTTTCTGTTTACTCTACCTATGGTTAGTTTTGCTTCGTTTCCACACATACAATATACCATACCAGGACTTTTCTTAATGAGGGCAAGTTTCCCACAGCTGTTTGCCAGTAAAGTGGCGTAGCTTTCTAAATATGTACATATTTGAATTCGTTGTGAGTTTAGGGGGGAAAGGAACCGAGTTGCGTTCCAGCTTTTGGGCTCTGATTTTATTTTTACTCTCGAATGACTGACGTTCAGTTCCTTTAACAATTTTATAAAAAAGAAATGCTTTTCGACATACATGATTTACTTTAGGATTTCGCTTAACTATTTCTCAGTCGTCCAAAACGCCTCCTTTTTTTTGCCCTATATTATGGTTTAAAGCATTTCTGAAGTGTCTTTCTGTACTATTGATCTGAGTTCTTCCAGTGGTACGAGCTCTAATTTTTGCCGTCTGTCTTCATAGTTCACCCCTCACGCTTCTGTCTCAATATGGTGTCATTACTCGTTTTGTATTAGATTTGGTATGGGCTTGACACTAAATCTCAGTACTCGAGGATTAGTTGTACATACGAGATGAAAAACTTAAATGAATCCTTTTGTAAATTCACCGAGTTATGTTTGTAGAAATGTGTATCGTGGCCTTGGTGTCCTCGTACTCCTGCCTGGGACTCCTGTTGTTCGTGTGTGTGTGGAGAGGCTGTATATCACCGCTACTATTAACTTGGGTCTCGCGTTTGTTATTGTTCCTGCATTGTAGTCCTGGAACTCGCCCTTCTAGTTTTCATTTTCCTCAAAGCTACGCTGGCTCCTGATCATTACTGCCACTCCTCCATTCTCTCTCTCCCTACTTGCAATGTAGTACCATTGTGGTTTTTTTATTATTATTATTCTTGAGACATGCGTCTCATTCATTTTGTCTGGTTTCTCCTCAGCTATTGTTCATGATTCCATCTCTAGTTTAACACACTAATCCTTATGTCAAAACACTGCATTAAGGCTCCTAGTTTTGTATCTGTTTACACGCATATGGCGCGCGCGAGCGTGCGTTAGATATCATCTGTCAAGGGTTCTTGTCGATAGGTATTTTGCTTAAGGAGTGTGTGCACTTTGTTTCTGCAGTATTACTCTCGCTTTGACATTTTGATTATCTGGTGTTACATCCTGTCAATTTGGGCTCTGTAATATTCACATCCGAATTCATGTAATGCCATGGCCTATCCTCATGACAAAATAAAAAAATGGCTCATTTGAACTTACAATTTCGAATTACGCCCCATCACTTTCCTGTCTATTACATGATATGCGAAAATTTGTCTCAGAGTATCTTCTATGTTGACGTCTCCTCTGGATTTAGGGGTATTGTGGTAATATTCGACCAAAATAACTTAGTTTATCCTCGTATTGGATACGAAATTAATGGTGGGAGCCTAAGAGTTTGTGAAAGCAAGTATTATAACATAACACTGGAGTAACAGCATGGTAAAGTAGGTGGGTTTTGAACGAGCTTGTAGAAAGTGAGCTGATACGATCAACCGAAGTGTCAAGGATCCAGAACGTGAGGAGCACGTGGACGCCGTGAATAAGTGGATGCTGAGAACAAGTGAATGCTGAGAGCAAGTGGACGCCAGGAACAAGTGGACGCCAGGAACAAGTGGACGCCAGGAACAAGTGAACGCCAGGAACAAGTGGACGCCAGAAACAAGTGGACGCCAGGAACACGTGGACGCCAGGAACAAGTGGACGCCAGAAACAAGTGGACGCCAGGAACAAGTGAACGCTAGGAAAGTAGCGACCATTCATACAGACAAGAGACAGTTGAGATAAATGAGATAGATAAGACAAAGACGAAGTCAGAAAGAGTCAGTGAGAAAGAGTCAGAGAGAGCCAGAGAGAATAGAAGAGTCAGAGAATCAGACCGAATCATATAGAGAATCAGAGTATTTACAGCGATGCGGGAGAAATTTCTGTATCAAAAATTCAGTCTTGGTGTCTGTGTGAATGTAGGGAGAGCAACGCGCGATTGAAATTGGTGCAGACGCAGAATTCTCCTCAAAAAGGTCCGGCCATGACACCCGAGAGAGGGAGGGAGAAATCTGTTCGAGAATCAAATGTTATATAGAAGAGGAAGTCGGCCAGAAAGGTGATGGGGGATGGGGCTTGGAGGGGGATGGGGATTGGAGGGGGATGGGACTGGGAAGGGGAAGGGGGTGGAGCAGCGTTAAATATTTGCCGAGAATATTTAGCGAGGGTGGAGGTGGAGTGGAGTTCCAGGTGATGTTATAGAGGGAGGTAGGAGAAGGCAGGAAAACGGGTAATGCTCAGTGCTGGTAGGAATCTGTGTCCCCATCACAATGGTTTCTACATTCAAGATACGTGTATGAATCTCGTGTGTGTGTGTATGCGTGTAATATATATATATATATATATATATATATATATATATATATATATATATATATATATATATATATATATATATATATATCGTGCCGAATAGGTAAAACTGGTCAATTACCAAGAACTCATTAAAAATTAAGTAATTTCTAAAATTTTCTCTTATACGATTAAAGATATATATTTTTTTCTTTCATGTTAATGTAAAAATTAATAATTTTGTACCAAAAGAGCCTTAGAAAACTTACCTAACTATTATAACAAGCGTCATTTAATTTAGTCTGATCAAACTAAATATATTTTAGACAAGTTTACAATAATTTAATAATAAACACAATGAAATATAGTTTTTTCGTTAGGTTCAGAATGATTTTTGCAAAATTATTGCGTACACAAATTTTCGCTTGCTTATTCGGCAAGAAGAGGGTTTCTATTTAAGCCAAAAATCGCAAGCTTTGCCTATTCGGCACGACATATATATATATATATATATATATATATATATATATATATATATATATATATATATATATATATATATATATATATATATATATATATATATATATATAAAGCACTCATTCAATATATATAGGGAGTGGTAGGAGAAGAAAATATTCTAACAGCTCCGGGGAGAACCTCGAGTTTTCCCTGAGGTACGTTTATTGTCTTCTCTGAGGATGAGGGTCCCCAGCAAGTTCAAGAGGTGGTACCTCCCTATATATTTTTTTTCAACAAGTCGGCCGTCTCTCACCTTTTGTCGCCGTTGCCGTTGCCCATGATCAAGAAGAACGACACACGCCCACGCAACCTAGCGCATTCCACGGAAGGGACACGGAGACACGCCGGTCCGAGCTCGGTTCGGGAGGCAGCTGGGTGTTAATGTTGAGTTTTATAACTGTAGTGTAAAGCACCCTTCTGGCGAGACAGTGATGGAGTGAATGATGATGAAAGTTTTTCTTTTTCGAGCCACCCTGCCTTGGTGGGAATCGGCCGATGTGTTAATAAATAAATAAATAAAAATATATATATATATATAGTATTCAAATACCCATAATTGTCCTCATTCAGTACTGCATTGAAAAAGCTTCTGGTGAGCGAAACTTACCGTAATAGTAAGTTTCCAAACGTTGCATATGTGTAATTTATATATCTGTTGAAATTATAAACATTGTGTGATGCCAGTAATAAACTATGAAAAGCCGTATAAAAAAAAATTAATGAATTTTTTGCAACTTAAATTAATTAAAAAAAAAAATGCAAAACGTAGAATATTAGTTACAAAATAATGAAGAAAATGTGATACAGTTTAACAAATATAGAAGTGTTTTTCACCAACAGCGAGTCTAGTTAGTCATTGTTTCTTCCTTGAACTCTTGTTACATTTTTCTCATTAAGAATTACTGGTTTATGTTCCAAGACTTAACTAATTTCCTCCCGGCCGTTCTCTATCAGCCTGTTAGTCAGCTCTCATTCCTCTGTCCACCTCGATTTTCGCTTGCATTTCCCGTCTATTTCTTTCCTGCTTTTCTTTTTCTCTCCGTCTCTGCCATCCCCCATCACCGAGGTCTCTTCAGTATTCCTTAACATGTGTCCCAACGTTCTCAGTCTGTACTCTCGTCCCCTCCGCAACATAGCTCAACTATACCTGATTCATGCTGCCTTTACTAGTTTTTCTTCACTTTTTTCTCCTGCGAAAATTTCTTTACTGTCTCTCCCAGACTTACCGTTAACCTCTGATAACCGCTGTCCTCTCGTCATGTGATTCATTTCGGTTCCAGGGCGTTTAGCGTTGCCTAAAAAAAATTATTCCTTGCGTGAGTACTGAGGTATGCTGCAAGGGAGGGTAGTTAAAATCCCTTGGATCCAGAACCTTACTCCAGTATTTAGATACTTATTTGAAGGGTAAGTATTCATGGATTGTAGGGGAAATGATCCGCTGTTTTCTCATCTATGAATACGAGACATTACTACTTCACCTAGTCAGAATCGGAGTTCTTTATTTTAATTTGGTAATGTTGGAGTTAAGGGGTGTTAGTCATAGGGCGTCCAAACAAAAGAGGCCCACCAAACAGAGGTTTCCAGCAATCTAGGCACTTTATATGATAAAAGCAGTATGTAGTTTTAGAAAAGAAATGTTTTAGTTGAATGGGGCTCTTCCCTTAGGTTACTTGGCCTGAGGTGGCTCCTTGCCACCCCTAACCCTGCCTCAGAGTCGCGGATGTGCTGAAAATAATTTGTTTAATATGTTTACCAATAATCTTGGATGAAGGGATAAAGATCAACCTAACTCATTTGCACAGAAGGTTGGTTGCCAACGGTTCCTCCCGTTTATTGTTACATTCACGATAGGGTAAAATTTTAGTTTGTATTGTCAAGGAAGAAATATTCTATTAAATGCTACTATATACCAAATTTGTCACTGACAGTCCTGTAAAAATAAGTGAGTAAAGAATGGGTCTAAAGACATCTAAGACAAGAGCTGTGGTCCGAGTTGTGTTAATAATCGTGGTTCATCACAGATGTTTCTACCTCTCATCCGTGAAAACAAAAGATCAAGAATCAGTTTCTCCCTCCTCATAGTAGGTAGAAGCGTCCTCGGGAGCCTAAAACATTCAGGAAACAAATCCGTTGACGAGAGAAGTGTCATCATAAGACTCAGCAAGGAAAGATTATTTTAACCGATGTAAGCCAAAAGAACATGACAGATGTTTACATTATAAGAAGAATGGCGTCAGTTTTAAACAATAATGGCAGTATGACATTTCAGTTTGCTTTATTTTGCAATTCTTCTTTACTTATTCCTATGATTTTTTGCTTTACCTTTGACAGTAGTTTTATGATTTTTAATTAATTTAAAAGGATTATAAACAATGCTCCTTCACACAATTTCATTACAATTTTCTTCACAAAACACTTTGTGCACACTACCGTTTACCGGTGTTGGGAACTAAGGGCATATGGTGCACGACTGTATAATCCAACACGAAGTTGAGAATCCTTTGCATCTATTCGATGGCGTTCCAGCGACTACCTGTCGCCGTGTTCTTAATGATTTTATCAAGACACTCTTCCAGTCTTTCAATAAATATTACTATAACCTCTAGGGTTATTTTATTAAGAGATTCCTTCTTGTTAACCAGCACTGACACATTTTGTATTTCTCTTCTGGAGAAACATTATACTTGCACATCATCTGTGGCATCATTCTCCATACTTGACCATCTCGAACTTTAACCTGCGTTTAGATATAATAGTTCTTGAAAGTTTGTAACTGCACCAGCCATTTACTGTATATGCGGTTTACCCAGGACTACGAGTACGTGTCTTCCCTCGGGCACAGCAGTCTCTGAAAGCACTTAGGCGAGTACCTTGCACCCAAATAATGCCTAGGCCTCCTCCTCCTCCTCCCTTCTAGTGATCTTCAAGTAGGACATAAGACGTAACAGCACCACTCGAGGGTTACTCCCTCGTCTCCACCACCAAGTGTACCTCATAACCTGCTAATATCTCTATAGCTTAGTTATTTTCACAGTAACTCTTGGAGGGTCAGCACATTTCTCCCTTTTTACATATATCGGTATTTCTCGTGGTTCTTTTACTTTATATCATTCTCTCTCTCTCTCTCTCTCTCTCTCTCTCTCTCTCTCTCTCTCTCTCTCTCTCTCTCTCTCTCTCTCTCTCTCTCTCTCTCTCTACTGCGGTTCTCATCAGCGTATTTATTAATCTCTCCTACAATTTTCACTCTATTCACGATCAAACAAAAATGTAATTTATACAGACATTTAGTTACATGCACTTTAAAAAGCGCTTTCGCTTGCATGCGCGCGCACACGCACACACACACACACACACACACACACACACACACACACACACACACACACGCACACGCACTCTTTGTACTAACCGAATGGATGAGCTGCACAAAAGTACTGTATGTGCGCATTTATTTCTTTAACAGAACATACTTTTTTTTTAATTATTGGTAATATCCTAAACCGCAGGGACCATACAGTGCTTAAGGAATGGGAAGCATTCACGCTCCATCAAAGGAAGGGGAAGGTAAGTCCAGTTCCTTGGATCAAAAGCCCCCCATTTGCATCAATGAACTTCACTTGAAGGGCACAATAACAGGAAAACAAAGAATACCAGGTAAACAAAAACAATGATGAAATAACAGGTAGACACAGATGGAATAACAGGAAGATGCATTTGGCAAAAGATAAATATAAGACTGCGGTTAATGTTTATAAATTTTAAGGAACTTTTCAAATTTTCTTTAGAAATATATAGATAAATGTTATCAAATAGAAGAACAAGAAAAAAAATCATTTTATTCATTTTTTTTTTTTTTTGACGTTTCAGCGAAAGGTTTGAGGCGTTTTCTAACAGAGGTGAATTTTTAGCTACACTGTGACGCCAGTTCCAGGTTTATCTTCACCTCCAGTGACACAGAACAAAACTAATTTAGATTGCATTAAAAACATATGTTCTTCACCCAGTTGGTGTTAGCTGATGAATGCAAATAGTACAAAGGAAGAAAAAGTAATAGATAACAGAGGAGATATACAATAACGGGAATAAAGATAACAGGGAAACGAAGAGACAATATCGAGGCTGGAATAAAGGTAACAATAATAGACAAAGAAAGATTATGTTCAAGGATGCAATAAATCTAAAAATTAATAGATAATACTATGACCGTAATAAATGAATCATTGATAGATAGATAATATAAATGAAAATAACAGAGAAAATACAATGGATGGAATAAAGATATCATAGGAGAGAGAATTCGGTGACTGGAATAAACTAACAAGACAAAATATCAGAGATAAAAAAAATAATTATACAGAGAAAATACCATGGCTGGAATAAAGATGATATAGGAGTAAATACCATGGCTGGAATAAAGATGATATAGGAGAAAATACCATGGCTGGAATAAAGATGATATAGGAGTAAATACCATGGCTGGAATAAAGATGATATAGGAGATAATACCATGGCTGGAATAAAGATGATATAGGAGATAATACCATGGCTGGAATAAAGATGATATAGGAGATAATACCATGGCTGGAATAAAGATGATATAGGAGATAATACCATGGCTGGAATAAAGGATAGGAGATAATACTGGGAATTGAACCATGGTAAAGGAGAGAGACACAAATTACACTGGTAGTTGAACAAACTACATGTGAGGGAGGGACGCAGTAGGGGAAACTATTGAACAAAAAAATATATATCATCAGTTTAATATGATGCAAAATAACGCAATAATGACTGAACACAAAACGAATTGCGAGAGTCATTAATATTTCACACACACACACACACACACACACACACACACACACACACACACACACACACACACACACACACACACACACACACACACACACAATGTTCCAGCAGGCGTGAATCAATATGATTGAAGCCGGTAAAGGGCTCTTGATCTAAGGAATTGGAGTTATCTGTTTTGCTTTCCCATAATTGCTTATGATGTCTTCTTTCTCCCCACCTATTCCTTCTTGTCTTTTCTCCCCACCCCTTCCTTCCGACCTGTCTTCTTTCTGCCCAACCCTTCCTTCCTATCTGTCTTCTTTGTTTCCACCCTCTTCCTTCCGAAGTGTTTACCGAGTGGCCCTCAATTTTCTCGCTCAGCTTTCGATAATGGTCCAAGACTGACCGAAACATTATCTTCCTCATTATGGGCCATTTATAAGGATCAAATCCTCTTCTTTACATGCATTTTTGTATCTAACATTTTATATATTTAAGTCAATGCAAATCTTTGAAACATTCAAATATTCATTAAAAGCAAAATTTGATTACACTGAACAAAATAACTAAAAGAAATGTAATTAACTGGAACCAAAGTTTTTTATTCATGATGTGGTAAATTAATTATCATTAGATATCTTTGTTAAATAATTAGTAGGAGAGGCTTTCATATATTTTTTTCGCATTTAGTAAACGAGGAATAGATAACTGTTGCAAATGGTATTAACGGTCATGTGTTGGGAACGATCAGTTACCAACGATTACATTTAAAACGATCAGTTAGTTACGATCACACGGTTAGGACGAAAAGTTAGCTAGGATCATACTATTAGAACTATCAGACGCTCTGAACGATCAGTTAGCTTCGATCACACGGTTAGAACGATCAGTTAGCAACGATCAAACGGTTAGAACGATCAGTTAGCAACGATCACACGGTTAGAACGATCAGTTAGCAACGATCACACGGTTAGAACGATCAGTTAGCAACGATCACACGGTTAGAACTATCTACTACCAAGAATCGCACGGATATAACATTTATTAAGGATCACACGGTTAAAACTATCAACTACTTAAGGGTCACACGGTTAAAGGAATCAACTACCAAGAATCACACGGTTAAAACAATCAGCTATCAAGAATCACACGGTTAAAATAATCAACTACCAAGAATCACACGGTTAAAACAATCAACTATCTAGGATCACACAGATCAAACGATCAACTACCACAGAAAAAAAACAGTTCCAAACAAGATTAAACCATGATAAGGAACACTAATAAAATAATGATCTGATGCCATTCTTTCCAAAGTTACTCGTTGGCATTCTTGATCAAAATAATCGGAATTAATGACCCAATTAAAAATTAATGCAACGAATTCACTGCAAAATTATTCATGAGGAAATAATACAAAGACAAAGTAATTAGTTTTATGCTATCACGTCCGTCATTCCGGTGATGGGCTCTCGATCCAAGAAGATGGAGATGCTCTTCCCTTCCTTGGAAGAAGTTAGATTATCTCCTCATCCTCGGACACTGTGACCGACACATTAGAATAATAATGATTAAAATAATTGTTAGGCAGCAAAATTCGTATTTAGTGTATCAACGTTTGTATTAGGATGAATGTGTGTGTGGTTTTGGCCTTTGTTACTTTATATGATGCTGAAGCGTGTTTGTCAACGCCACCTGTTAGGCAGATGACTAATTAACAGTGTGATTCACCTGGTGATGTGGAGATATTTTTTTTTTCTTTCTATTTTCTTGTATTGTTGACGTTGCTCTTTGTCACTTCTCACTTAACCTTCCTAGAAATGTAAGCTGCTGTGTTTCCTACGGTGATTTAGTAAATATCGTTTTGAATATTTTTGGTTATCAATAATGAGTTTACTGTATTTTAACACACATTTGTAACACCCTTTTCTTCAGAGCCTTCGGCCACTATTCATTTTGAAAAGAGCCTTTCTGATAACCTACTTATTTTTCCTCCTAGCCCACAGGTTGGACTAATTTTAACAAACTGAGAGAGGGCTTGAGGAGGAGCTGACTTAGTAATTAATGAAGTTTATGTGAAGTTCTCTACGAGGATCAGTGTTGACTCTTACACTCTGAAGTCTACTGAGCCAGAGTACCATCTTCATCGGTGAACCCTAAACCAGCTTCATTATCGGTACTCTGGCACCATAAATTCTCTCGGGTGTAACAGAGGCGCAAGTCCTTCGCAAAGCTGGAGACTTGCACCAGCCTCACCAGAGATAACAGCAGGAAGCAAACCCCGTGCAACACAGTCATGTTTCCCACGGCAACAATGGTCATTGGCAATGTGTGATAGTGTAACTGTAAAGCAAATAGCCGCAGTCTTAGGTCGAATTAACTAGTCACAATCCTAGGGCCACACAACTAATCGCACTTCTGGGCAAAGCAAGTAGCCTCAGTCGTAGAACAAAGCAACTAGCCACAGTTCTAGGTCTGAACAACTTGTCACAATCCTAGTTCAAAGCAATTAGTTAGTCCTATAGCAAAACCATTAGTCAGCTCTACATCAAAGCCATCAATCCTACAGCAAAGCCATTAGTCAGCCCTATAGCAAAGTCATTAATCCTACAAGAAAGCCATTAGTCCTACAGCAAGGCAAGCAGTTGCAATCTTACCTGGAGTTTACCTGGAGAGGGTTTCGGGGGTCAACGCCCCCGCTGCTCAATCTGAGACCAGGCCTCATGGTGGATCAGGGTCTGATCAAAATTCGTTTTCCATCAAGACATTTGAAAGTAAGTTTTCTTACATGGAAAAACCCATATTTATGCGAGGCATTTCGAAACAAAGTGTCGAGAGTAAAATATTCCCAGCAGGAAATCTGGGTTAGACCAGTGCGGTGGGCTTGTTATGAACCGACCTGTCGTTGTGCTCGTAAACAACACGACATAATCACAGGAAATAAACGGCCCGGATGAGCACACTCTGTCACCCGTCTGATGAGTGGCGCTCTTAAACGCGCACTGGCGGCGATCTCATTGCAGCGGTCATTAGCATCGCTGACCGTGACCTGTTTAACTCGCCCCCTCATCATCGATCTAATTAAAATTTAGCGGCGAGCGATTAATCTTCCGGTGCCGTGTAGGACAAAATGTTGAGGTGTGTGTGTGTGTGTGTGTGTGTGTGTGTGTGTGTGTGTGTGTGCGTTTGCGCTTATAGTTACCTGTATAAATTTGCTGGGATTGAGATATAGCTCTTTGGCCCATATTTCCGACCTGTCTTCTTTCTACCCTTCCTTCCGACCTTCCTTCAGCGCCAGGGCAATGGGAGGCAATAAAGATCCCTTTCGCATCAAGACAATTTCCTTGGTAGAAAGGAACCTATAATGATTCACTATCCTGTTTGTGTTTGTAGCAACAGGTTCCAACAATTAGCTCTACCACTGAGTTGCCTCGCAGAGAAGAATGAACATGTGGTATTTGCAAGGAGATTACGGCACGTTAAGAAAGATACTATGTTACTGTTACTTCGACGTATACTGGGTGCACTTAACGTTATCTATAGGCAGGATTATCCCATGCATGGTCCTATTAAATCATATAGCTTGCTTGTGGGGTTAAATTGTAGGACATTGAACCTTTAAAACGGTTATTTTTTTTCATTTATCATGTTTATTACACACGTCGGTGATAATATATACCCTAATCCATGTTATAAAAATTACAATACACTCCTTATTAATATTTAAAGTTTTAATTAAATTTACCTTGTTCATATATGTTGCATAAAATTTAGTCTAAATATAGCGTGTTAAGGTTTAGAGAGCACAGACTTTTGTCTACAATGAAGTCTTTTCATTCACACATTTGTTTGCCTCATGACTAATTGACTATTGTTTATCTTTGACGTCTCAGAAGAACGTTTACTAACCTGTGATAACTATTGCAAATATGCCGGAAAATCAATACCCACACTCTGCTCTCAAGTGCATAACACGGATAGTTTCTAAATGCAGTACGTTTTTTTTTTTTGAGTTGTACAACGTTTCGCTCTGGGTAGAGCTTTCTCAAAATATGTCTAAAAAAAGTTCTACTTAGAGCGAAAAATTATTCAAAGGCTTACTCATGAGAAGTGAAGGCTTTTGCTGATTCTGATTTAGCATTTAAAAGTACTAAAGGCGGATGCGTGGACTACATATTGTCAGTGGAAGGCAGTGAAAAATTGAAATAATACAAGAAATATACAACAACGACATCATGTTTATGCTCATGTCAGTCAAATCACAATCTCAGATTAATATGACCCAAGTTTATCATCGTTAAATATTATAATTATTATTTAGTTAATGAGGCTTAAATGAAAGCTGGTGTTGATTTTCCTGTCAAATACGGCAATTAGAATCATTAACGCAGGTAAGCAATTACCGTTTGCGGAAAGGTGAAATTATTGATAATTATTTGAAGACTAAAGCCATTGTGCGCAATTATCAGTAATATAATAATAATGTGCTAATATCAAAGTATTATTACTAATTTATTGGCTGTATTAACACCTATTATTTACTATAAATAAGCTAACTAATATATTAAAGGTTATATCGTATTACCTCGTCGACAACAGTACAGTAATCTTATTAATAAGGACTAACCAACTATTTCACTGTGGGATAGTAATAGTTGTTGTAGTAGTGACAGTAGCATAGACGTAGTAATAGTAGTAGTAATAGTCATAGTAGTATTAGTAGTACAGTACATAAAATACATGTAGTGAACTGAATGTAATGTGATGTACTGAAGATAAGTGTAAAGTGTGGTAAGACAATGGTAATTGAAGTAACAGTAAAGTGCGTTAATACTGAACGCAATTGTAACCTGTGATAGTAGGAGTTGTCCTTAATGTAATTATAGTGAAATATGATTGTTCGGAAGGCAACTGTAATTATAAAGTAACCAAGAAATATTATTATTAAAGAACAATTCCCTGACTGGAACAATACACAAATGATGACAAACGTCGTAATTAGCTTCTTTCTCCTATTTGCAGGTAATTATTTGTGTATTATTCTCTCTCTCTCTCTCTCTCTCTCTCTCTCTCTCTCTCTCTCTCTCTCTCTCTCTCTCTCTCTCTCTCTCTCTCTCGTCACTTTCTTCCCCTCTCCCCTCTTCATCAAGCTCCTCCGCCACATATTCGGGGTGATCGTTTCATCCCCAGTATTGATACACTTGCCCCTACACGCCAGACTTTTTCTTGACTCTCTGCGTGTGATTTAGCAAGAGGAAGAACGCCAAGTAAAATCAGAAGATGACAATACAAATGAAGAACGAGGAGAGAGAGACGTGCTGCACACTACTCTTTCTATTAGATCCCTGTTGAAAGAGCGTTGTTGTAGCAGCAACGGTAAACAGCAGCAACAATAACATCAGATTCATAAGCAGCAGCAACCTCAGCAGCAGAAACAGTAGAAAGGGGAGCAACTAAAGTAACCAGAAACAGCAGCCTGAGGAAAAGAAGCAGCAACAGCAGCAGCTACATCAGAAGCAATTGTATCAAGACCAACAGTAACATTATTAGCAACAGGTAAAACAGCAGGTGAAACAACAGCAATTACAACTTAATTAAGAGCAGCAGCAGAACCTAAAGCAGTAACAGATGTAACTGAAGCAGCTTCATAAGTAGCACGAATAGCAGCAGTAACTGCAGTAACAACAGTAGGTGAAATAATAACAGCAACATTAGCAGCAGCAGCACCACCACCATTAACAGAAACAACAACATTAGCAGTATTACTAATACCAAGAGCCGAAGCAGAATCATTAGTAACATTATTACCAGCAACAACGAAAGCAGTAACACCGACATACACAAATAGATGAAACAGCCGAGAAAGCAGTGGCGACAGCAGCATTAAAAATATAAACAGCAACAGCTTCATAATCCTGTGCTTTCTCCGCCTCAGCCTTTTTTTTTCCCTACTCATTTTCATCTTATACTTCCTCTTCCTACTCTTCCTCCTTTTCCTTTTTTTTCTTTTCCTCCTTTTCCTCCCCTCTGTCATTCCTGTAGTTCATCACCTTTTCTGGACTTCCCCTCTCTCAATTCCCCTAATCTGTCTTCACTTCGTCTCCCTTCCTCGCTCATTCCTCCACACCTTGTCCACATGACTGTATGTTTTGGCTACGTCTGTGATGCTATGAACGTTTTTAATGATCGTGATGTATGCACATTAAGTCTGTATGAACGTTTTCAAGATTTGTGTACACACACCGACGTGTGTGGGCATGTATGTGTGAGAGTGGGTGTGTATGCATGCGTGGGTGTGTATGCATGCGTGCGTGCGTGCGTTCGTCATACATATATGTCGTGCCGAATAGGTAAAATTGGTCAATTAACAAGAACTCATTAAAAATTAAGTCCTTTATAAAATTTTCTCTTATACGTTTAAAGATATATTTTTTTCATTTATGTTAATGCAAAAATTAATAATTGTGTACCAAAAGAACCTTAGAAACTTTCCTAACCATATTATAACAAGCGCAATTTAATTTAGCTTAATCCAACTAAATATATTTTAGATAAGTTTACAGTAATTTAATAATAAACAAACAATGAAATATATTTTTTTCGTTAGGTTCAGAATGATTTTTGGGAAATTATTGCATACACAAATTTTCGCTTGCCTTATTCGGTAAGAAGAGCGTTGCTATTTAAGCCAAAATCTCAAAGTCTTACCTATTCGGCACGACATATATATACACACACATATATGAAATAAGAGAACAGTAAACAGGTTGATATCACAATATGCAAAATAACGACAGTGAAAAAAAAATAGTGAAATTCCAAGCGCTTGGAATTTCACTATCTTTCATTGTGGTTATTATTTTGCATATATATATATATATATATATATATATATATATATATATATATATATATATATATATATATATATATATATATATACATATATATATATATATATATATGTATATATATATATATGTATATATATATATATATATATATATATATATATATATATATATTATATATATATATATATATATATATATATATATATATATATATATATATATATATATATATATATATATATATATATATATATATATATATGGCCCGTATTGTTTAGCGAGAAAACTTACCAGACAAATGTGAAGGAGTAACCAAATGTTTTAGGGTAAAAAGACTCGAGCCAATGCAGACAGGTAGAGAGGAACAGTCAGAGACCAACAGACACAAAGGTGTGGCACTTCTCAGGCGAAGCACTAGTGCCAACAGACAAGGTCCTGCTCCAAACTGTGTTAAGATGACAAACATTTGCAGTGGGCCGCCGTGATGTGCAGTGTTTACCCCGGCATAAATCCATGGTTCCAAATGGATTAATCACTTAAGTAATCATATATTATTAAATTATCAAGACAATCTCATTTGATTACATGGGTGCGACCTCACGAGAATAGCCTCTCTCCTCTTCCTTCCTCTCTCTCTCTCTCTCTCGTAAGAGTGTGTATGTGTGTGTGCAATGTATGTGTTTGTACTGTACGTGTGTACCGTATGTGTGTGCACTGTTTGTGTTTGCTATTTGTCAAATGCACTTGTCGAAAGATACCTGGCCTGTTTTGTGTGTGTACTCACCTATTTGTTTTCACCTATTTGTGGTTGCAGGGGTTTGTGTACATGTGTGTGTACTCACCTAATTGTATTTGCCTAATTTTGGTTGCAGGGGTTGAATCTCGGCTCCTGCCCCGCCTCACCGTTGGCTGCGTCAGTGTTTCTGCTCCCTCTCGCGGAATCCATAGGGAAGCCTTGTCAGTTCCTATTGCCTTTGATTTATCCAGTTCCATCATGAGTTTCTTTTACTTTTCTTCTTGTTGTGTACACGGTGCCGCGTACCTCTCGGTGTACCCTTTCATGTAGGATTTGTTGGATTGTACCTGTTTTCACTAAGACGTCTTGAAATCTTTTATTCATCACTTTACAGACTTCCTTGTTTTTCGTGACCTCTCCTCTCTCCTCCTTCAGTCGAATTATCTGGTATTTCACTGTCGTCTTCTGATATGGCTGCGAACCAATTTTGGTTCAGACTTGGCCTTTGCTGCTATGTCATTCTAATTTGCTCACCTCTCTGTTCTCATCTGTCCTCCGCTTTCTACATAAGTTTTCCCCCAAAAAAAATTTCGCCTTTGTATCTCTGGTTGAAACAATTGGTCTGTCTTTGTTGTGTTCACTTCTTCTGGTTATGAAGTTCTCAGCTTTCCCGGATTTCCCAACTAGGTACTTTACCTCATCCCTTGACTTTTCTTCCGGTTCTCTTTTCCAATGCATTGCATTCAGGAATTCTCGCATCCTTACAAAGTCTATTCTTCTAAGGTCTGTTCGTACCCTTCACCTGCCATTCTGTGTGTGTGAGAGAGAGAGAGAGAGCTTGTGCCTTATTTCTTCCTCTACATTTTTTACTGTTCTCCTTCTGGCTCCGCCGCTCCTACAACCACAACTTTCCCCTCCCACCCTCTTTCTTCCATTATCGTATATTTTCTATTTATTTCGTCTCCCATTTCTTCCCCTGCTACTATCCTTCTCCTTTCTTGTCCTCTTACCTTCCCTTTTTCATAATTTTGGTAAAATTTCTGCCAATCTTTAATTTTGTTTCTCCCATTGACCTTTCCTTCCATTCGCATTCCTGCTTCTTTTTATCCTCATCAGTACGTCTTTCCTTTTTCCCTTCTTTCTACATTTTTATCTTTTCTTCATCTTTTTATTCGAACCCCATTTGTTTTCTGTTTTTTTTTTCATTCTTATTCACATACTTTCATCAATGTTCTACTTCCCCTTTCTTTTCTATTTCTTTTTTTAATTTTTTTTATATATTCTCTCCCATCTCTTTTGCTTCCTAGCCACCCTTGTCACCCCATCTCTTCTGCTTCCTAGCCACCCTTGTTAACCCATCTCTGCTGCTTCCTAGCCACCCTTGTTAACCCATGTCTTCTGCTTCCTAGCCACCCTTGTTAACCCATCTCTGCTGCTTCCTAGCCACCCTTGTTAACCCATCTCTGCTGTTTCCTAGCCACCCTTGTTAACCCATCTCTGCTGCTTCCTAGCCCCCCTTGTTAACCCATCTCTGCTGCTTCCTAGCCACCCTTGTTACCCCATCTCTTCTGTTTCCTAGCCACCCTTGTTAACCCATCTCTGCTGCTTCCTAGCCACCCTTGTTAACCCATCTCTGCTGCTTCCTAGCCCCCCTTGTTAACCCATCTCTGCTGCTTCCTAGCCACCGTTGTTACCCATCTCTCCTGCTTCCTAACCACCCTTGTTACCCATCTCTTCTGCTTCCTAACCACCCTTGTTACCCATCTCTTCTGCTTCCTAACCA
>WNWK01000032.1:785000-862500 GCA_009830355.1 Cherax destructor
TTCAGTGCTACTCGCTACATAATAATAATAATATACCTTCAGTGCTACTCGCTACATGATCATAATAATAATATACCTTCAGTGCTACTCGCTACATAATAATAATAATAATCATATACCTTCAGTGCTACTCGCTACATGATAATAATAATAATATACCTTCAGTGCTACTCGCTACATGATAATAATAATAATAATAATATACCTTCAGTGCTACTCACTGCCTTCAGCGCTACTCGCTGCCTTCAGCGCTATTCGCCACCTTGAGCACTACTCGCTACCTTCAGTGCTACTCGCCACCTTCAGCGCTACTCGCCACCTTCAGCGCTACTCGCCACCTTCAGCGCTACTCGCCACCTTGAGCACTACTCGCTACCTTCAGTGCTACTCGCCACCTTCAGCGCTACTCGCCACCTTCAGTGCTACTCGCTACCTTCAGTGCTACTCGCTACCTTCAGTGCTACTCGCTACCTTCAGTGCTACTCGGTGCATTCAGCGCTACTCACCACCTTCAGTGCTACTCGCTACCTTCAGTGCTGCTTCGCTGATAATGACCTGTCGTTCATGAATAAGTAATTCATAGAGTCTTCCATGAAGTCGTTAGCGTTCTTGCCTTATTATTTACGTAATTTGGGTCATCACGTGCTGTTTATTACAACAAACGAGTTGTAATCTCTGAAATAGTTGTCATGTAATTGCTACTTAAGGAAGCGGAAGTCTCAAGGCAAGGCAGTAGCATTTATTATTAAAGTATATAAGCATTTAACCCATAATATTCGTAACTATAGCAATGACATGAACACAATAAAAAAATAATAATGTAATAATAAATTATTACATTATTATTTGCTATAATAATAAATTATTATTATAACTAAATCTAGCGATCCTAGACAGGTGCCCAAGCCCCCCTCAAAGGGAGGTTCCTTGATGCCGGTGATGGGCTCTTGATTCAAGGAACTGAACGTGACCTCCCCTTTCATTCATCTAATCTCACTACTTCTCTTACCCCGAGATGCTGTGTTGCTCCTACGCATTTACCGTTCCCCCACCCCCATCATCCCTATGAATGTAATACCGACAGGTTATTACATTTCACATAGCTCTACCCACAAGCATTCTACAATGCTATATGCAAACCATGAATGTTTTTGGAAACTGAAAGGAATGAAAATTATTGAATAACAATGTTCATTTGAACTCAGCGTGCACGAGATGGACTGTGTCTCTAAGTATCGTTCAAACTGCTTTTACATTCAGCCTCAAAAGAAGGGGAAACTAGAGAGAAAACAAAAAGAGCTTCAGGAGTAAGAACAAGATAAAATGTAAACATTACGACGTTTTAGTGGAAGCCTTTCGGTTCTAGGAAACTTTTTGGAATGACAATGGTTGTAGAACCGAAACATTTACATTAAAATATTCTAGCGTTTGCGTTTTGTATCTTTTACCAACAGCCTGTTGGTATTACATTCGATTTCCTTACCAGTTTCATGAGTGGAAAACAGAGACCAACTTGTTTTGGGTCACGTCTCTCTAAACATGGCACTAATCCAGTTGATTTGGCCACTCATAAGTTTATAAAAGAGAAATTTGTTCGTAGAAAATCAATGAACAGATGTTAAACGACGGTTTATGGTTTAGTTACAGTTTAGTAATCGTGCACTAAACTGAAAAAAATGGGCAAATAAAACAATGGACACTCTTGTAAAAGACGCAAGTGAGCGGGTAATGACGCGGTCAGAAACCCGGCCAATCATCAATTTCTACTGCCAGATGTTGCAAGAGGAAAAAACACCAAAGGAACACTACTATTAGTAGTGCATTCATGAGGGGAGCACTAAACCAGTAGGGTTCTTACGAAGCCTGGGGGAGAAAATGAGACGCATTTAGGTTCGACCCAAGGAAGAGTACCTCACCTGCATGAAGAAACCTCCCTAGAGGAATACATTCTTATGAAACTAAGAGGCAGATCATCACGAAATTCACGACAATATATATTCTAAGAGGTGTATTTCTCTCAGCGTATATAAACAGAGAGCTGACTTTAATGCCAGTTTTGAGGATTAAAGTAATTTTTGTGATGAAAAGTTTTCGTGGAACCTTGAAGACCCTTGTAAACAGAAGCTATAAACTCCATTAATTTCCAACCTCGACAATTATTCTCCTAAGCAAATAGATGTGACTAGAGAGCAGCAGCTTAATCTATAAACAAACCTAAACTACTCCTAGGTTTCCTGAGTTGGTTGTATAGCTGTATATAAAAAATAGTATCTCCTTAACAGCTAAACGGAATGGCATAAAAATAATGAAATAATAAAAAAAAAATTGTTTTATCCTTCTAGGAACTCTTTCATAAAAGACTTGCCTAGTATAAGCCAGTAGGCCTGCTGCAGTGTTCCTCAATTTTTATGTTTGTATTTGCACCGAGGAATAATGAAAATTATGTTTGTCGTACATATCTTGGAATACTTATCAGCAAAAAAAATATAGATAATGGCTCGATTTTCGAGCACCGGGAGTAACACTTGGGACCAGATCGTGGGTTAAGAGCACCGGGAGTAACACTTGGAACCAGATCGTGGGTTCAGAGCACCGGGAGTAACACTTGGGACCAGATCGTGGGTTCAGAGCACCGGGAGTAACACTTGGAACCAGATCGTGGGTTCAGAGCACCGGGAGTAACACTTGGGAACAGATCGTGGGTTCAGAGCACCGGGAGTAACACTTGGGACCAGATCGTGGGTTCAGAGCACCGGGAGTAACACTTGGGACCAGATCGTGGGTTCAGAGCACCGGGAGTAACACTTGGAACCAGATCGTGGGTTCAGAGCACCGGGAGTAACACTTGGGACCAGATCGTGGGCTCAGATCACCGGGAGTAACACTTGGGACCAGATCGTGGGTTCAGAACACCGGGAGTAACACTTGGGACCAGATCGTGGGTTCAGAGCACCGGGAGTAACACTTGGGACCAGATCGGGGGTTCAGAGCACCGGGAGTAACACTTGGGACCAGATCGTGGGTTCAGAGCACCGGGAGTAACACTTGGGACCAGATCGTGGGTTCAGAGCACCGGGAGTAACACTTGGAACCAGATCGTGGGTTCAGAGCACCGGGAGTAACACTTGGGACCAGATCGTGGGTTCAGAGCACCGGGAGTAACACTTGGGACCAGATCGTGGGTTCAGAGCACCGGGAGTAACACTTGGGACCAGATCGTGGGTTCAGACCACCGGGAGTAACACTTGGAACCAGATCGTGGGTTCAGAGCACCGGGAGTAACACTTGGGACCAGATCGTGGGTTCAGAGCACCGGGAGTAACACTTGGGACCAGATCGTGGGTTCAGAGCACCGGGAGTAACACTTGGGACCAGATCGTGGGTTCAGAGCACCGGGAGTAACACTTGGGACCAGATCGTGGGTTCAGAGCACCGGGAGTAACACTTGGGACCAGATCGTGGGTTTAGAGCACCAGGAGTAACACTTGGAACCAGATCGTGGGTTCAGAGCACCGGGAGTAACACTTGGGACCAGATCGTGGGTTCAAAGCACCGGGAGTAATACTTGGGACCAGATCGTGGGTTCAGAGCACCTGGAGTGACACTTGAGACAAGATCGGGGGTTCAGAGCACCGGGAGTAACACTTGGGACCAGATCGTGGGTTCAGAGCACCGGGAGTAACACTTGGGACCAGATCGAGGGTTCAGTTTGTAGCAGCAGGTTAAGTTTAGTTCTTCTCCAAAATTTTAAAAATTAATTTGGGAAATTGGTGCCTACACAACCCAACAACAATCTGAACTTTCCATTAAGATTTCTTTCTCTTGCCCCCCTTCCCCTAGTCTCCCACTTTATGCAATAAAAAATTATGTAAAATCTCTTTAATATTTGACAAAATCGAAATAGAACTAATTATGTGTAAGGGATGACCGTGGACTCGACACACCGTATCAGAAATCTTCCCTATGAAGATCGACTGAGGGCTCTGAATCTGCACTCTCTAGAAAGGCGTAGAATTAGGGTGGATATGATTGAGGTGTATAAATGGAAAACAGGAATAAATAAAGGGGATGAAAATAGCGTGCTGAAAATATCCAGCCAAGACAGGACTCGCAGCAATGGTTTCAAGTTGGAAAAGTTCAGATTCAGGAAGGATATAGGAAAGCACTGGTTTGGTATTAGAGTTGTGGATGAATGTGAGAAGAAATGAAAAGTTAAATACGCTAAACTAGAATTTAAGAATAAATGATTTTATGTTTTAACACACGTGGAATAAGTAGAAGCTTACATAGTGACGAGTGTAACCAGCCGCCATTCACTTGCAGTGTGAGTTGTATATATCTTTACAGTGTACAGTATGTTCGAATAAATCCTAATAGAGACTTTTACCTTATACTAGGTAGTTCTCCTTTCCTATCATACATTGGAACCCCGCCGTCCAGTTGACGCCGGTCTCTCCACAGCCGACTTGGGTGTATCGTCCCCAAATTTTAACTCCTTGATATTGGAAGATAGAGAGGAAGGTAAGCAGACATCTGATGATTCAAAGACACTTCAGGAAGGGGAAAACGTTTATAATATGTTTCACCTGGAGTGAGGCTTCATCATGTATTTAATAAAGCCCTGTTGTGGGCGAAACGTCGCAATATAATGATGTTCTCTCTTCAAAGTGTTATTCTTGATGGTGTTTATCATCCAAAAAAATCCGAACATGTGTGTTCACTCATTTAATTTTTTCTGTTTTCTTTTTTTTTTACGCTGTGAAACTGTCTAGATTTTCCATTTCCGAGGCTCCCTCCACTCCCAGATGATTGACCCGAGGCTCCCTCCACTCCCAGATGATTGACCCGAGGCTCCCTCCACTCCCAGATGATTGACCCGAGGCTCCCTCCACTCCCAGATGATTGACCCGAGGTTCCCTCCACTCCCAGATGATTGACCCGAGGCTCCCTCCACTCCCAGATGATTGACCCCGAGGCTCCCTCCACTCCCAGATGATTGACCCGAGGCTCCCTCCACTCCCAGATGATTGACCTGACATGTCAGGTACCTTCACGCTCAAGGTCCGCAGTATGTTGAAGCGAGACCTTCCAGTTCCTGCAGCTGGATTCCAACAAGAGAGAGGTGCATTGACGCTGGTGAAGAGATCTTGATCCGAGGAATTAGAGATGAACTGACCTTTACGTCAAACTTTATTACTTTCATTTCTTCAGGAGCTGAATGATCCCCAAAAGCTTGGCGCTTACTAGTGAGTATAATAATAATAATAATAATAATAATAATAATAATAATAATAATAATAATAATAATAATAATAATAATAATAATAATAATAATAATAATAATAATAATAATAATGACTTGGGAATGAATCATGATTCCTGAAGGTGTTAAAGACTGTGGCTGTGGTCACCTAAACAGAAACTGAGCACTGAACAGTAGTCTACCACTGGACGTCTAACTCAAACAATTTATACAATTCACTACTAATGGTAGAAGAACCCCAAAGATGCAATAATTTCTTAAACACGTATAAGTGGGCGACTAACAAAAATGAGGACTAGGGGGAGGGGGAGTTTTAAGAACGTTGCGATGAATAATTCTCAAGCGAGTAGTTTCTCAGATGTGACTACTTGTGACGAACCTCAGAGGGACCAATTTACCGGCTTCATAAAATGGGAAAAATTGTTTAGGCTTCTAAAACACAAGTCACATCTGGTTGATCCTATATTTTCTCGAGCTCTTGGTGTGATTTAGGAGTCAACTGTTTCACAGGTCAGGTCACAGTAAGACCTATCTTAACAATTGCTAATTGCTTCACACTCACATTACCCGGGAATGGTAACCTGGTCTTGCTGTGCCCTGACCTGTGAAACAATTGACTCCTACATCACATTAGCTAACCATAGCTGATTCATTGAACGATTCCTTGAAATGACGTCTTCATGTTTTCCATCGTTTCTCTGTATTGGGCTGAATGATCTAGCAAAGACAATAATAGATCATCATAATACACGTAATTATATATTTCTGCACTTATGTTCATCCAATTTTGTCTTCAAAGGTGAAGGAAAAATTGGATGAACAGAAGTGTAGAAATATATAATTACGTGTATTATTTCGATCTATTATTGTCTTTGTTTTCTAATTTTCTAAAGATGCATAAGCAATGTTATGTGAAATCAAAACACAGTGCGAGTGGGGCTAAACTCTATGGCAAGCGAGTCTTAAAACTCGCATGTCAGTGTATTATTCACTGGCCCATGTTTTGTGATGTGTCTGATACGTTGTTTGTTTCAGTGTTTTAACAACTGTGTTTAGTGTTATGTTGTGCTTTATAATTTGTATTGTTTTTGTGTTGTTCTGATTGTGTGGATGTGTCGTGCGGTATTGTGTTGTGTCGTGCGGTATTGTGTTGTGTTGTGTATTGTGTTATGGGCTTGAAGGTGGGAGAACTTTACATGGACGTCTGGGAGACACAGTACTTGTATATGGAATAGACAGGGTGAGACTTGGATAGGTTCAGGTAGAAGAAAGCGAAATAGTGAGGTAAAGGTTGTAGTGTCAGTAGGTGTAGATGAGGACAGTCACGTTATAGAACAGGAAAACGTTTCGCTCAGTGAAGAGGCTTATCCTGACTTAACAGAGCACCACACGGATACCAGAGTATTGTGCATGTCTTACTCATCACCTTGACAGTGTTTTACACCGTTAATTAAATGTAATGGTACAGTGCGACGCGTTCTCCCAATGAAAGTTTTGCGACGTTTGTGTTTTCTGTGTTATGTCGGCAGTACGTTATTTGGAAGCAATTGTAGCTTAGACTGGTTTGGATATCAGGATAGTATGGGTGGAGCAAGTGGGTAACGAGGATGGGATGGGATGGTGGAGAAGCTGTGTATTTGTGGATGTCAGATGGAATGGATGTTGCTGTGATGTGCTGTGTTTTGTGTTATTCGGTGTAACGTGTGATAAGTTGCGGCCTTTGTGTTCGGTTGTAAGATGTGTTGAAACATGTGAAAGCGATGAGTTGTTTTTGTTTTGTTTTGCATTGTGCTTCATAATTTGTTACAGTGTGTTGTGGTTCGTTAAGTGTAGCTGTGTTGTGGTGTTGTTTGTATGTAATGTTATGTTATTTGTAGGATTTTTTATTTGTTACATTGTGTGATAATAACATGTGTTGTGTTGCGTATTGCTATATTGCTTTGTGTTGTGCTGTTGGGTGTTGTGTTATGTTCTCTGTTGTATTGCGTTGAGTGTTTTGTTTGTGTTATATTGTGCAGTATGTTATTCTGTGTGTTGCGTCGTGTGATTTCTGTTGCACTGTGATTTGTGGTGTGAGTTCCATTGTGTTATGTTGTATTATATGCTGAGTATTGTGCTGTGGTGCTGTGTTGAAACAGTTATTAGCAATTACCAAAACAGTTTAAAAGAACATCTAGCTGCGACTATCAAAACGAATAGAATACTGAATTAAGAAGCCAGAAATTTTGGGTACAAAACACACTAAACAATATTAACATTTCATAACGTACCTGTCATATCTCACCTTAAAAATTCCAATCATATGTAGCATCTTGCCTAGAAGGAGAGTCGGCAATGAATGGATGTCTAGGGCAATTGGTATTAAATTTCTGGCTATACAGGTACTGCAAGGAACTTGCAATCCCATTCATTGATAACTGGGACAAATTCTATGGCTGGAGTGGTTGCATTAGCCAATTCGATTGAGCGGGTTATTGATGACTTGTCTAGGACTTTAAAGTGATAGATTATACAGGTATGGATGTTTGTGGGAAACAATCAGGCTGCAGTACTGGAGTTGAAAACAGCAGATATTACCAGGATACCTCAGGAATATGTTTAAAGACAATATTTAAAATAAAGTTGCTAGTAAAGGCAAAGCAATTGTTCAACAAACAAACAAAGATAGTAGAGGGCAACGAAAGACTAGCTCTCTTAAGGTTTACTATACAAATAGAAGAAGTCTAAGAAATAAGATAGATGAGCTAAGATTACTTGCAAGTGCAGGTAATACAGATATTATTGCTATAACGGAGACCTAGTTAACATGAAAGATAGAGAAATGCCTTCTGAATGCAACATACAGGGTTTAAACTCTTCCACACTGATAGGGTCAATTGGAAGGGTGGTGGAGTGGCGATGTATGTCAGAGATAATTTAAATTGATGTGTTACAGACACAGAATCTGTTTGGCTACAGTTTCTCGAGGGTCGTGCAAAATTAATTTTGGGTGTGATTTATAGGCCCCAAACCTTGATAGGGAGTGCAGTAAGCCGCTATGGGACGAAATTCAAAAGGCGTATAGATATGAATATGTTGTGTTAATGGGAGATTTTAACTTTAGACAAATTGATTGGAACAATGAGACAGGAAATCATGAGTCTAGTGACTTTTGATACGGTTCTGGATTGCTTTTTAAAACAGTTTGTGACAGAACCAACTAGAGGAAACAACCTGCTTGACTTGGTTCCTGCCAACAAAGAATAATTAATCATCTTGAGGTTAATGATGAGCTTGGGGAAAGCGATCACAAATCACTTAGTTTCAATATATCATGGAATTACCCAGCTAACTGCAATCAAGTCTCTGTCCCAGACTTCCACTTGGCCGACTTCATGGGACTGAGAAATTACCTGGGTGGGCTAAATTGGGATGACCTGACTATGGGTCAGGTAGGTAGTGTTGGTTGCCAATATGACGTTCTTCAGAGGATAGTTCTAGCTGCACAGACAACTTTTGTTCCGAGTAGGGAAATTAGATCTAACAAAAATTATCCCAAATAAAGGAACAATAGATTAAAACATCTCATTGGTCAAAAGAGAGGCATATTCAGGCGTATCAAAAGAGGGAATGGGCGGTTAAGAAATCAATATATTGAATTAAAAGAGAGAAATAAAAAAAAAGGAATTAGAAAAGCAAAAAGGGATTATGAGGCTAAAGTCGCAAAATATTCGAAGAGGGTTCTTTCAGGTATACAGAAGTAAGATTAGAGACAAGATAGGCCCACTTAAGAATAACTAAGGTCAGATCACTGACAGTGAAAAGGAATTGTGTGAAATTTTCAACACTTACTTCCTCTCAGTTTTTACTCAGGAAGATACTAGCGAAATAACAGAAATAATAAATTATGCAGAACAGGACGATAATAAACTATTAACGATTGGGGTAACTAGTGACATGGTTCTTAGACAAATACAGAAATTAAAACCTAACAAATCCCCAGGCCCTGATGAATTGTTTGCAAGGGTTTTAAAGGAATATAAAGAGGAACTTAGCAAACCTTTGGTTAATCTTTTCAATATATCACTACAAACTTGCATAGTGCCAGACAAGTGAAAAATGGCAAATGTGATACCTATTTACAAGGCAGGCTTCGAACTATAGACCAATAAGCCTTACCTCCATAATGAGAAAATTTATGGAATCAATAATTGCCGAGGCAATTCGTAGCCATCTTGAAAGGCATAAATTGATTAATGAATCTCAACACGGTTTTACAAAGGGGCGTTCCTGTCTTACGAATTTACAAACTTTTTTCACTAAGGTATTCGAGAAGGTAGATAATGGTATTGAATATGATATTGTGTATATAGAGTTCCACATCAGAGGCTATTGAGGAAACTTAAGGCACACGGACTAAGAGGAGAATTTTTTTTCCTGGGTAGAGGCATGGTTGACAAATAGGCAGCAGAGAGTTTGCATAAATGGGGAGAAATCAGAATGTGGGCACGTCACACGTGATGTTCCACTGGGGTCAGTGTTTTGCCCCTTGTTCACAATTTACATAAACGACATAGATGAGAGAATAAAAAGGGACATTAGCAAATTTGCTGATGACACCAAAATAGGCCGTCCAATTCATTCTAATAAGGACATTAGAGCACTCCAGGATGATTTGAATAGACTGATGCAGTGGTCGGAGAAGTGGCAGATGCAGTTTAATATAGACAAATGCAAAGTTCTAAATGTTGGACAGGGAAATAACCATACCACATATAAACTAAATAATGTAGATCTTAATATTACTGTAATAATATTGGTAGAATTACCGACAATATGTTAAGTAAAAGGACACAAATGCAACTAAGTGACATTTTATTGTGCAACGTTCGCCTCAGGAGCTTCTGCCGTTACAAGCGTTACATGGACACAGTGGGCTATTATATACTCTCAAAGTGAGGTGAAATACTAGTGGTGGTCGAGGTAGTAGTGATAAGTAGTAGTAGTAGTAGTAGTAGTAATACAATAAGGTAGAACAATCAATACTACCCAAGTATTTGTTTTATCACCTTTTACTCATGTGCATATTGATTGTTCTACCTTATTGTATTACTACTACTACTACTACTACTACTTATCACTACTACCTCGACCACCACTAGTATTTCACCTCACTTTGAGAGTATATAATAGCCCACTGTGTCCATGTAACGCTTGTAACGGCTTGAGAAAGCTCCTGGAGAGCGAAACGTTGCCACAATAAAATGTCACATTAGTTGCATTTGTGTCCTTTTACTTAACTTAATATTACTGATTGTGAAAAGGATTTTGGAGTTCTGGTTAGCAGTAAT
The DNA here is from genome assembly GCA_009830355.1 of Cherax destructor. Classification (NCBI taxonomy): domain Eukaryota; kingdom Metazoa; phylum Arthropoda; class Malacostraca; order Decapoda; family Parastacidae; genus Cherax; species Cherax destructor. The sequence continues at coordinate 795,594 of WNWK01000032.1, forward strand.
CTGAAACCAAGACAACAGTGCATAAGTGTTTGCAATAAAGCTAACAGAATCCTTGGCTTCATATCAAGAAGAATAAATAATAGAAGTCCTCAGGTTGTTCTTGAACTTTATATATCTTTGGTTAGGCCTCATTTAGATTATGCTGCACAGTTCTGGTCACCGTATTACAGAATGGATATAAATGCACTGGAAAACGTACAGAGGAGTATGACAAAGCTGATCCCATGTATCAGAAATCTTCCCTATGAGGATAGACTGAGGGCCCTGAATCCGCACTCTCTAGAAAGACGTAGAATTAGGGGGTATATTATTGAGGTGTATAAATGGAAAACAGGAATAAATAAAGGGGATGTAAATAGCGTGCTAAAAATATCTAGGCTAGACAGTACTCGCAGTAATGGCTTTAAGTTGGAAAAAATCAGATTCAGGAAGGATATAGGAAAGCACTGGTTTGGTAATAGAGTTGTGGATGAGTGGAACAAACTCCCGAGTACAGTTATAGAGGCTGAAACGTTGTGTAGTTTTGAAAATAGGTTAGATAAATACATGAGTGGGTGTGTGTGGGTGTGAGTTGGACCTGACTATCTTGTGCTACTAGGTCAGATGCCGTGCTCCTTCCTTAAGTGAATGTGATCTGACCTGACTAGGTTAGGGCATTGGCTTTAGTTTATAGGAGACTTGGACCTGCCTCGCATGGGCCAGTAGGCCTGCTGCAGTGTTCCTTCTTTCTTATGTTCTTTTGCAAGTATAGGTAAAGCATTGTTGTAAGCAGAGTTATAAAATACTGGAACAGTTCATTTTCTGAAGTTATACATGCAATATTAATTCATCCCTCTTTGAAACGATTGTATTAGTACTTTGCAAATAATTGATGCCATTATATACAATGAAGAGGCTAATTCGATAGTGTTGTGGCTGGTTGTAGGTACTAGAACGCATAACTACTCGTTGATTATGGATCGTTGGCGGCATAGTATTAATGTTAACATAAGATATTGCATTGATGACAAAGTAGCAATTATAGTTGCAGTAAATGTTGCAGCAGGTGATTACCCAACTAAACTTTCACTTTTCCTTTTGTTTTTTATGACCATGCATGTTTTTTAATGTAATTTAGTATTTTTTTTTAAAACCCACTTTTCAGACTGGCAGTGTACCAGGTAGAAGTGAAGGGCGGAGATTAGATTTTCAGGTTTTGTTGCCGAAGCGGCTAGTTTCTTGTGCTACCCATATATCCACCTTAGGGACGGCGTCGGAGCCGCCTTCTGTCAAACTATAGTACCCTGGACATCATGGTTTTCTTCTGTTTGTCGCATGTTTCTCTACGTATTTTCAATTCCACCACCACTTTTCCCATCACCTCTACCTCCATCACAAGCATTATCACCACTACTTCCATCTCAAACATCATCACCACTACTTCCGTCTCAAACACCATCACCACTACTTCCGTCACAAATATCATCGTCAAAATCAAAACTAACACCACTCGCACCACTACCACTTACCACGACAACAACAACAACCATAACCAACCATCTATACCCCCATCCACAACAACCTTACATACCCCACATGCGCACATGCCCTGCGATGAGGATGTAGAAGAAGAGGAGGAGGAAGAGGAGGAGGAAGAAGAAGGGGAGGAGGAGGATGAAAAGGAGGAGGAGGAGGAAAAATCGGAGGAGAGGGGAGCATTAAGTCCGATCCTTACTCAGATATGAAATAATTGACACAGGCAGTCCTCAATCAATTAAAATACTGGTAATCGGAGTCGGCTTGCCAGCCTTGCTTCCTCTCCCCTCCCAACCAGCAACACAACAAAGCAAGTTTCCCGAGGCCAGACCTACCACCAACACAGGGGAGAGAGAGAGAGAGAGAGAGAGAGAGAGAGAGAGAGAGAGAGAGAGAGAGAGAGAGAGAGAGAGAGAGAGAGAGAGAGAGAGAGAGAGAGAGAGAGAGAATGAGAGAGAGAGAGAGAATGAGAATACATGTGAGTAAATGGGAAAGATAGATAGCAGAGGACTTGGGAGTCCACACCGAGGCTACCTGCTGAGAAGAACTGTCTACTTCTATCTAGATTAAGGACTATCGTATATTGTCTAGGTGCATGAGTTAAGGAGAGAGAGATAGAGAGAGAAGAGAGAGAAAGAGAAAGAAGAAAAGAGAGAAAAGAAGAGTAAGAAGAGAAGAAAAAGAATATATATAATATATATATATATATTACTATGTTTAATTAAATATATATATACTATAATATATATATATATGCATTTAAAACATATATAAACATGTTTATGATAGAAGACAGACAGACAGACAGACATAATATATATATTATATATATATATATATATATATATATATATATATATATATATATATATATATATATATATATATATATATATATATATATAAATATATATATATAAGAAGAATGAGTGAAGTATGAGAGAGAAAGTAGTAAAGAGAGAACGAGAGCGAGAGTGCAATAAAAACAATAAAGGGGGCACAAACGCAAAAAAGGGGGGTGAAAAGGATATTGAATAAAGAATTGAAACTGCAGCAATACATAGGATAACAGGGATGGGGAAGGGGGGAAGCAAAATAAATTTGCAGTAATGAAATTGAATTTTGGAAGCCGGGAAGAGTGAAAACCTTAGAGAGAAAGAGGCACACACACAGACACACAGACGAATAGGGAATGGAAAAAAAAGCGATATGGAATAATAATCCAATCAGAGAGAAGGATAAAGAAACGAAACGCACTGAAAATAATAGCAGGACGAAAGGGAAAATAACAGGAATGGTGGAAAATAATAGTTCAATTGTTCCAATGGGAGTCAAATACATCAAAGGAAATTGATACAAAAAAAAACATGAAACAGTGAAAAGAGAAATCTGGACTAGGAGAGAGAGAGGGAGAGAGAGAGAGAGAGAGAGAGAGAAAGAAAGAGAGAGAGAGAGGAGGAGGAGGAGGGAGAAGGGGAGAAAGAGGGAGAAGGGGAGAAAGAAAATGACAGAGGGAAAATGTACACTGTATAACAACGGAGAAAAATTGAATTGTGTCGAAAATAAATTCTGAGCGGACAGGTATAAATATATGTAGATCAGGTGAACGGTGAATAGTGAGGCTGGATGATGGGGAGCTGGGAGGGAGGGAGGGAAGGGGTGATGGATGGAGGGAGGGAGGGAAGGAAGGGGTGATGGATGGAGGGAGGGAGGGAAGGAAGGGGTGATGGATGGAGGAAGGGAGGGAGGAAGGAAGGGGTGATGGATGGAGAAAGGGAGGGAGGGAAGGAAGGGGTGATGGATGGAGGGAGGAGGGAAGGGTTGATGGATAGAGGAGGAGGAGGAAGGGTTGATGGATGGATGGAGGGAGGAAGGGTTGATGGATGGAGGGAGGGAAGGAAGCAAGGGTTGATGGATGGAGGGTGGGAGGGAAGCAAGGTGATGGATGGAGAGATCGAAGGGTTGATTGATGGAGGGAGGGAGGGCAGAAAGGAAGGGTTGATGGATGGATGGAGGAGGGAGGGCAGAAAGGGAAGGGTTGATGGATGGATGGAGGGAGGGAGGGAAGGAGGGAGGAAGGGTTAATGGATGGTGGAAGGAGGGGGAGAGGGCAGGAAAGGTTGATGGATGGAGGGAGAGAGGAAGGGTTGAGGGAGGGAGGAGGGAAGAGTTGATGGAATGGGGGAACGGAGGAAGGAAGGGTTGATGGATGGATGGAGGGAGGAGGGAAGGGTTGATGGATGGAGGGAGGGAAGGAAGCAAGGGTTGACATATGGAGGGAGGGAGGTAAGGAAGGGTTGATGGATGGATGGAGGGAGGGAAGGAAGGGTTGATGGATGGATGGAGGAGAGAAGAGTTGATGGATGGAGGGAGGGAGGGAAGGGTTGATGGATGGAGGGAGGAGGAGGGAAGGGTTGATGGTAAGAGGGAGGGAGTTAAGGAGGAAGGGTTGATGGAAGAGGGAGGGAGTTAGGGAGGAAGGGTTGATGGTAAGAGGGAGGGAGGGAGGGATTGATGGTCGGAGGGAGGGAAGGTGGGATTGAGGGAGGGAGGGAGTGATTGATGGACGGAGGGAGGGAGGGATTGATGGACGGAGGGAGGGAAGAGTTGATGGATGTAGAGAGGGAGGGAAGTGTTGATGGAGGGAGGGAGGGAGGGAAGGGTTGATGGATGTAGGGAGGGAGGGAAGTGTTGATGGAGGGAGGGAGGGAGGGAAGGGTTGATGGATGAAGGGAGGGAGGGAAGAATGGATGGATGGATGGAGGAGGAGGGGGAAGGGTTGATGGATGAAGGGAGGGAGGGAAGAATGGATGGATGGATGGAGGGAGGGATTGATGGGTAGAGGGAGGGATGGAGGGAGGGGGAATTGATGGATGGAAGGAAGGAGGGAAGTTTGATGAATGGAGGGAGGGAGGGAAGGGTTGATAGATGGAGGGAAGGAGGAAATATTATTTGAAAGAAAGAGGGAGGGCTAGAGCAAAGGGTTGAAAGATAGATGGATTAAGGGAAGGATTGATGGATAGAGGAAGGGAAGTTTTGATGGACTGAAGGAGGGAAGGTTGGTGGATTGAGGGAGGGAAGGCTTGATGGATGGAGAGAGGGAGGGAGGAAGTGAGGGACGGAAGTGATATTGGATAGATTGAGGGAGGAAGGGAGGGAGCGGATGACGGTTGGAGGGAGGGAGGAAGGGAAGGAGGAAGAGGAACGACGGGCGGAAGGGTTGGTGGATGGAGGGAGAAATTGATGGAGGAGTAGACAGAGGAAGGTGGGGGAATGGGTGGAAGAATTGATCTATTGAGAAAGGGAGGAAGGGAAGTAGAGAGATGGAGATAGGGGGAGAGGGATAAAGGGATAGGGATGTAGGGAATAGGAATGAGGGAGGGAAGTAGATAGATGGATTGGTAGTGAGAGGGAGAGAGAGAGAGAGAGAGAGAGAGAGAGAGAGAGAGAGAGAGAGAGAGAGAGAGAGAGAGAGAGAGAGAAAGAGAGAGAGAGAGAGAGGGAGGGAGTAGAGAGAGTACTTGATAACGGGAGGGAAAAAGGGGTAGTGATGGATAGTTGCATATATAAGAAAGTAGTGAGTAAAATATGGAAAGAAGAATAAATTTATTGATGGATGGATGGATGGAAGAGGGGAGATACAGAAGGCGGAAGAGAGGGAGTTGAATGATGCGAGGGAGAGTAGTGGAGAAAGTGAAAAAGGAAAAAGAGATGAGAAAAAAATAATTGAGAGAGAGAGAAAACAGATGAAAAAGGATGGAAGGAGAAATAAGTAGGGATAGAAACTGACGTGTGAATAGACAGAGAAAGAGGGAAGGAAGGAAGACATAGAAACGTCTGAAGAACTACGAGAAAGAGTAAGAAGAGTAGACAAAAAAAGCAGAAATCACCAAAAATCTACGCCTAGGAGAAAAACATTATGAACACGGAATTTTTTGACTGGGAATTTAGAATCTACCATTGTCAAGTCACAACTGGGGCGAGAAAGGTAGAAAAGGCCGAAACACTATAGGGTAAGTTACAAGGGAAGGAAGTGGCAGAAGGAATGGTATTACTATTGGTAGCAGGAATAGTAGTAATGATAGTAGTAGTAGTAGTAGTAGTAGTAGTAGTAGCAGTAGTAGTAGTAGTAGTAGTAGTAGTAGTAACAGTAGAAGTAGATCCCTACCTGCAGAAAAGTTCCTGATCAACCATACTTTGATGGCTATGTGGGCTAGCTGGCTGCTGGCAAGAACAAACTGGTTGACCAGGATGTGAACACTGAACCTTGGCTGCAAGGGTAGAAACCCCTCGAAAGTGATCACAGGAATGTCACAGTGGGGGTAAAAGAGGGGAGAGAATGGGAGATGAAGGAGAGGAGAGAATGAGACAGAGAGGAGGGAGGGGATAGAATAGAGAGTGAGGGATAATTGAAATCAAAGAGAATAGGGGAAGGAAGCGCACTGTTGGTGTGGTGGTGAGGGAGTGTGGTGGTGAGGGTGTGTGGTGGTGAGGGTGTGGGGTGGTGAGGGTGTATGTTGGTGAGGGTGTGTGGTGGTGAGGGTGTGTAGTGATGAGAGAGTGTGGTGGTGAGGGAGTGTGGCGATGGTGAGAGAGTGTGGTGGTGAGGGTGTGTAGTGGTGAGGGAGTGTGGTGGTGAGGGTGTGGGGTGGTGAGGGTGTATGTTGGTGAGGGTGTGTGGTGGTGAGGGTGTGTAGTGATGAGAGAGTGTGGTGGTGAGGGAGTGTGGCGATAGTGAGAGAGTGTGGTGATGAGGGTGTGTAGTGGTGAGGGAGTGTGGTGGTGAGGGTGTGTGGTGGTGAGGGTGTGTGGTGGTGAGGGTGTATGGTGGTGAGGGTGTATGGTAGTGAGGGTGTGCGGTGGTGAGGGAGTGTGGTGGTGAGGTGTGTGGTGGTGAGGGGGTGTGGAGGTGAGGGAGTGTGGTGGTTAGGTGTGTAGTGGTGAGGAGGTGGTGGTGAGGTGTGTGGTGGTGAGGGTGTATGGTGGTGAGGGTGTGTGGTGGTGAGGGAGTGTGGTAGTGAGGGTGTGTGGTGGTGAGGGAGTGTGGTGGTGGTGAGGGTGTGTGGTGGTGAGGGTCTATGGTGGTGAGGGTGTGTGGTGGTGAGGGAGTGTGGTGGTGAGGGTGTGTGGTGGTGAGGATGTGGGGGTGAGGTGTGTGGAGGTGAGGGAGTGTGGTGGTTAGGGTGTGTAGTGGTAAGGAGTGTGGTGGTGAGGGTGTGTGGTGGTGAGGGTCTATGTTGTCAGGAGGTGTGTGGTGGTGAGGGTGTGTAGTGGTGAGGGAGTGTGGTGGTGAGGATGTGTGGTGGTGAGGGTGTGTGGTGGCGAGGGAATGTGGGGGTGAGGGAGTGTGGTGGTGAGAGTGTGTAGTGGAGAGGGAGTGGTGGTGAAGGTGTGTGGTGGTGATGGAGTGTGGTGGTTATGGTGTGTAGTGGTGGGGAGTGTGGTGGTGAGGGTGTGGGGTGGTGAGGGTCTATGGTGGTGAGGGTGTGTGGTGGTGAGGGAGTGTGGTAGTGAGGGTGTGTGGTGGTGAGGATGTGTGGTGGTGAGGGTGTGTGGAGGTGAGGGAGTGTGGTGGTTAGGGTGTGTAGTGGTGAGGGAGTGTGGTAGTGAGGGTGTGTGGTGGTGAGGGTCTATGGTGGTGAGGGTGTGTGGTGGTGAGGGAGTGTGGTGGTGAGGGTGTGTGGTGGTGAGGATGTGGTGGTGAGGGTGTGTGGAGGTGAGGGAGTGTGGTGATTAGGGTGTGTAGTGGTGAGGGAGTGTGGTGGTGAGGGTGTGTGGTGTTGAGGGTCTATGGTGGTAAGGGTGTGTGGTGGTGAGGGTGTGTAGGGGTGAGGGAGTGTGATGGTGAGGATGTGTGAGGGTGAGGGTGTGTGGTGGCGAGGGAATGTGGGGGTGAGGGAGTGTGGTGGTGAGGGTGTGTAGTGGTGAGGGAGTGGTGGTGAAGGTGTGTGGTGGTGATTGAGTGTGGTGGTTATGGTGTGTAGTGGTGAGGGAGTGTGGTGGTGATGGAGTGTGGTGGTTATGGTGTATGGTGGTTATGATGTGTTGTGGTTATGGTGTGTGGTGGTTATGGAGTGTGGTGGTGATGTAGTGTGGTGGTGATGGAGTGTGGTGGTGAAGGAGTGTGGTGGTGAGGGAGTGTGGTGGTGATGGAGTGTGGCGGTGAAGGAGTGTGGTGGTGAGGGAGTGTGGTGGTGATGGAGTGTGGTGGTGAAGGAGTTTGGTGGTGAAGGAGTGTGGTGGTGAGGGAGTGTGGTGGTGGTAGTGTCACCTAGTTGCATAATTCATTATACAGTATCAATTGAATCATTATATGCAATAATAACAATAACACCAAATTGATTAATAAATCATGGGCAACAATTTTACTTGCCTAAACGCTTCTCCCAGGCAGCAGCCCTCACTTCTTTATTCCACTGAAGAAGGCTACTGTACAGGCGAAACGTTTCAGAAATAAAGGTACCTAAATGCTGTTAAATTAGACACATATGCAACACTTGGGTATCTTTATTGACTCCAGGCCGAGGGACTGATTACCTCAAACTTCTCCTCTCCTTTCAACTTTCTACTTTGTATTGGACTGATGAAGCCACTGTGTGGCGAAACGTTTTCCTCAATAAAGATACCCAAGTGTTGCATATGTGTCTAATTTAAACAACTTGTCGGTTCTTTGAACCATTCATCTACCTAAATGCTGCTCATGTGTCTCTTTCATCCACACAGCTGTGTTTGCACATAATGATTCAGAAGTTAAGTCGCTGCATCTTAACTCTTTGCTGGTTTATTTATTCCTGTATTATATATTTTTTTTACAGTTTTGAAGTCCTGGACTGAGACGGGACAACACAGCCAACGCTACCTGGGAAATATTAACAAATATAAGAGAGACTATCTCTTTATTCAGTATGTTTCAGTTTCACTTTGAGACTGGGAATGTACATTCTACTGTCCTTGTGGGGTATTTGTGCTTTTAGCTGTCATCTTGTTGGGATCGTATTCTAGCAGTCATTTGCCATATCAGACCTGCAGCCTGTCCAGGTCCATTTGAAGTCTTTCCTGGTCCTCATATGTTTGCATTTCCTTAAGAGTTGCACATCATCTCCCAACAGGGTGTGTACTCACCTAGTTGTACTCACCTAGTTGTGGTTGCAGGGGTCGAGTCATAGCTCCTGGCCCCGCCTCTTCACTGGCCGCTACTGGGTCTCTTTTCCTTCGCCATGAGCCTTATCATACCTCTTCTTAAACCTATGAATGGATCCTGCCTCCACTACATTGCTTCCCAAGCTATTCCACTTCCTGACCACTCTGTGACTGAAGAAATACTTCCTAACATCCCTGTGATTCATCTGAGTCTTCAACTTCCAGCTGTGCCCACTTGTTGCTGTGTCTCATCTCTGGAACATTCTGTCTCTGTCCACCTTGTCAATTCCTTTCAGTATTTTATATGTCGTTATCATGTCTTCCCTTACTCTCCTGTCCTCCAATGTCGTCAGGTCGATTTCCCTTAACCTCTCCTCGTAGGACATACCCCTTAGCTCCGGGACTAGTCGTGTTGCAAACCTTTGCACTTTCTCTAGTTTCTTTATGTGCTTGGCTAGGTGTGGGTTCCAAACTGGTGCTGCGTACTCCAGTTTGGGCCTAACGTACACAGTGTACAGGGTTCTGAACGATTCCTTGTTAAGATGTCGAAATGATGTTCTTAGGTTTGCTAGGCGCCCGTATGCTGCAGAAGTTATTTGGTAGATGTACTCACCTAATTGTACTCACCTAATTATGGTTTTAGGGGTCGAGACTCAGCTCCTGGCCCCGCCTCTTTGCTGTCCGCTACTGGGTCTCTGCTCTCCCTGCTCCATGAGCTTTATCATACCTTGTCTTAAAACTATGTATGGTTCCCGCCTCCACTATATCGTTCGCTAGACTATTCCACTTCCTAACTACTCTATGGCTGAAGAAGTGCTTCCTAACATCCCTTTGACTCATCTGAGTATTCAGCTTCCAGTTGTGTCCCCTTGTTTCTGTGTTCCCTCTCTGGAACATCCTGTCACTATCTACCTTGTCGATTCCCTGCAGTATTTTGTATGTCGTTATCATGTCTCCTCTAACCCTTCTGTCCTCCAGTGTTGTTAGTCCTATTTCCCTCAACCTTTCTTCATATGGCATTCCCCTGAGCTGTGGAACTAGCCTTGTCGCAAACCTTTGCACTTTCTCTAATTTCTTGACGTGCTTGACCAGGTGTGGGTTCCAGACTGGTGCTGCATACTCTAGTATGGGCCTGACTTACACGATGTACAGTGTCTTGAACGATTCCTTGTTAAGGTAACGGAACGCTAGTCTTAGGTTTGCCAGTCGCCCATATTCTGCCGCGGTTATCTGGTTGATGTGTGTTTCCGGAGACGTGCTTGGCGTTATACTCACCCCAAGGTCTTTCTCCTTTGATGAGGTTTGTAGCCTTTGTCCACCTAGCCTGTACTCTGTCAGCGGTCTTCTTTGCCCTTCTCCGATCCTCATGACTTGGCATTTGGTGGGGTTAAATTCGAGAAGCCAGTTGCTAGACCAGATGTCAAGCTTGTCCAGGTCTCTTTGAAGTCCTGCTTGGTCTTCATCCGATGTGATTCTCCGTGCGCCTCAGATGTGCCTGGTGTTATACTCACCCCAAGATCTTTTTCCTTGGGTGAGGTTTGTAGTCTCTGGCCCCCTAGACTGTACTCCATATGCGGTGTGTGTGTGTGTGTGTGTGTGTGTGCGTGATAGTAAAATTTAAGTCACAGTCAAAAATCATTACGCCGTTAAATGTTTCCGTACGCAGTGCTGAAAGCTATAATAGCTGCCAAGCGGAACACCAGGCAGGTGTTGTCATTTATCTCACACGTGTTGCCAGGTCACATGTGTTGCCAGGTCACATGTGATGTCAGGTTACGACGAATTGTCAGGTTACACATGTCAAGTCACGCGTGTTATCAGGTCACACGTGTTGCAAGTTCACATTTTACACACAGGGGATTTCAGTTGACACATGTTGACACAGGTGTTATCAGGTCACGCCTACTTGAAATATTGTCAGGCTACAGCTCCCTCATTATTATTATTATTATTATTATTATTATTAATCTTTCCATGGGGGTCACACAGCATCTGGGGAATGGTATGCAGTCAGTTTTGATCTGACAAAAGGGAGGGCTGCTCCAGTTACTTGGATCAAGACTCCTTTATACTGAGATCTCTTGGAAGCAACCCCGAACAGTCCTGTGATCCTATTAGTTTGTACTAATGATAATAATAATAACATTAATAATAATAATAATAATAATAATAATAAAAAAATAATAATAATAATAATAAATAATAATAATAATAATAATAATAATGAAGAATCACACCACAGTGACCTGTGTTGCAAGGTCACATAACTAGAATCATTGTTTACCTGACCTCATTCTGACTGGTCACTCCGTTGAACAAGATCAACACGATAATAGATGGGACGAGACTCGGGGGCTCCCGCACGGATTGCCAGAACATTAATTATGCAAATTACCTGATAATATGCACGCTGGGCTCGCTCAAATGTAATTAGGTCTATAGACACGGCGGCGGAGACGTCAAAGAGGTGTTTGTAGAGCGAGCCATCACTGACCTTCATGATATGTGTGTGAAGGTCTGAATGTTGAGAATTTGAGTAGATGCTCATTTATTTAACAAAAAAAATAGAGGTTAAAATTATAGTGGGATTTTTTACGAAGTATAAATCTTGAATATCAAATCTTGAATGATCTGAGTGCGTAGATCAGGGTTATGAGATATGAATATAAATTTTTTGTCCGCAGTACTGTAGGCAAACGATTTCAAAATATCTAAAATAAAATCTAGTATATAATTCGATTTTCATATTATGAAGCATTCGTAGACACAGGCTCACATACATGCATATCGTTGTTTAATATTTTAAACGAAAGCCTGGATATAACTTTGAAAAGTTATTAAAAAAGGATGCTTGTATTTCTTGAGCACACTGCGTATAATCTCTCCACAATACATTTTCTTAATAATATGAGCATAGAATGTAAAAAAAAAAAATACTGTTTCATTCCAATCGATGGAATTTCAAGATCTTCAGGACTTTGGAATCTGACAATCTGACTTATGAATGAGCTTTAATTGGGAGGTAAAAAAAAAATCTTTGCAGACCTACCTGCACATATACACACACACTGGAATATTTTCACACAATTTCATACCTTTCTACACACACTCTACGCATATACCATCGTGTACACACACACACACACACACACACACACACACACACACACACACACACACACACACACACATGAATACAACAATGCACACAATCCTATTTTCTCACTCCAACATGTATGTAAACACAAATACACTCGCATACACTTCTCTCTGCAAACCCCATGCCACGAACATACATATAGACATACATGTGTAAACATTCTCATACTCATATCTGCATTCCCACGCTTTTGTTAAAATTCACCAGTGCAGTATAGACAATGTAAGGGGATTAAACAAAACATTCTATATATTTTGATTATCTTAATAAAAAGGGAGAATGTTGGTTTGCAGTATTTCGAAGACGTCCATTGTGAAGGCTGTGAATATGTGATGAAGAGACAAATTTGAGACACTTGTGCTTATGGAACAGAGGAATCATCTTATGAAAGATGAAGATTTATACGAAATAATCATTTAACAATTAAATAAATCTCTTAATTTTCACACCTGTACTTCTTTCGCATTTTTTCATATTGACAGAAAAAACAACAACGTTAACCTCCACCACAGATGCGAAACAAAAAATCTCGAGGATGAATACAAAAGCTACCAACTTGGAAGACTCCATCTCTTGACCAAAAAGAATTTTTGGTAGTCACTTCTGCAACTTGGAAGACTCCATCTCTTGACCAAAAATAATTTTTGGTAGTCACTTCTGCAACCTGGCATGTATGCCTTTTTTTTTTTTATCCGATACTATGTTATGTTATAATGTAAGAATATTAGCATATAAATTCGTGGTACACTATGAATGTTGTGGCACACTAAAGTTGTGTTGTGATATATGGAAATCCTTTCGACCAGAGTGGGTCATTAAGGCTGCGTGCGACTTTTTTTTCCCCCCTCCAGTCAAAAATACTTTAATCCCCAAAATAGGAATAAAATTTATTGCAAACTGACAGACCCCAGGAACTGGAGCTCAACATCGTATAATAAAAAAAAAAGATGATCAACAAAATAAAGAGAAATCCATATTTTTCAAACAGAAAATACACATAGGATTAGATAATGAAAGTATAAACAGATAAAACACATGAACAGATAGCATACACAAGAGCAAAAATATACACACAGAAACACACACATGAACAGATAAAACACACATGGACAGGAAACATATACATAAACAGATAATAAATGAATATATAACACATACTTGAATATGTATCACATACGAATATATAGCTCAGAACATAAATGAAAATGCATATCGTAAACTACTATTCCTTTCCCATGAAAAAAAATCTACTCACTCATAGACATTATATTAGAGGAAAATGGATATGAGCAGTCGATGGTACAGTAAGGACACTCTTGAAGTAACTGAAGTGATGATCCATCCTTCGTCTCCATAAATGTATTCTATAAAGTATAAGTGCATAAATGTAAATAACCAGAGAAGAACAAATTACTCGAGGAAATAAAAATTAGCATTGCATCACGGAGAACTGACCTGCTGACCTAATTGTCTGCAGCGATGCCTCCTTATGTTCTTATTTTTCTTATTTGTTTTGTGTGCTGTTGTTATCTTAATACCATATATTATATAAACTGTGGCATGCAAAGAGTACGTTACATTTATTCGGCGCGTGTACACACTCCCATATAGGCTGCCTCCCAATCAGCGAACCGGGTGCTAAGGGTTTAACTATTTACGGGGCCCCATCGTTAAATCAGTACCCTGGTTCATTGACCAATCATAAGGTGGGTCTGACAATGGCGGAGGTGATGTGGTGTCACTCACGTTCCACTATTGCCAGATTCATACAGCTGCTGGTTGCCCACGGTGCTCTCTTTTTGGCTGTTGTTTTGCCTTTGATTACCGTGTTGTACACTGATTTTTCAAACTCTTGTGCATAGTGTACATAGGTGTACATATCTCTACTTATAAATGGTGAAGGAAAATACAATTTAAAGACTACTGCTGTGTTTATTTTCGCTCCAAGCCCCATTACGACCAGGTTAACAGGCCATTATTACCTGGGTGCGTAATATAAACATATCCCAAACTTCCTCAAGAACGCTTTATTAGACAGTAACATCATTATTTTGCATACTTGAAATATACATCTTGAATGATACATATTGTTCACTATTTATATCTTTATTACATTCTTGGCAGAAGCAAAGGCCATGATATTTAGCACCACAGAGTAGTCTTGAAGGAGTTTGACGTAAACAGTCCCTCAGTACCTCAAACTCCTTCTGATCTTCGACATTGTTCTTTGTATTGGACTGATGAAGCCACTGTGTGGCAAAACGTTTCCTCAATAAAGATATCCAAGTGTTGCACATGTGTCTAATTTATCAACTTATCAGTTCTCTGAACCATTTATCTACACTTTGTGTATAAACATTCAGACAGAATTATGTATATCTTTAATATAAATCTGGTATTCCACTGATTTTCATTGTTGCTGCAACGATTTAGTTATTAACATTATCTCCAAAGCTCACTAGCTTATTGATCTTTTGCGAGTTATTTTGTTGGGAAGCAGAGCGAGTCATAACTCGTGAAATATTAGTTATAACAACATTGAAACTTGTTTAATTTCGAGCAATTCATTTTATCTTCGTTTACGCCGTAAGAAACGATTGATATCGTATGAAATATTACCATAATGGAGATGGGGACATCAAACTAGTCAGTTGTCCATTGAAAGTAAAAATAGTGAGAAGGAAGCAAGAGAGTGAAGAGAGTGAGTGTGAAGGAAGCAAGTGTGTAGGAGGTGTATGTAAAGAGTGTGAAGGAAGTGACTGTGAAGGAAATGAGTGTGAAGGAAGCGAGTTTGAAGAAAGTATGAAGAAAGTAATATGAATACCATAGACACAGTAGCCTAAGAGCGAGGTTCCATGCCGCAGGGGTCAACACGACTCTGTGAAGCAGGGGTCAACACGACTCTGTGAAGCAGGGGTCAACACGACTCTGTGGTGGAAGGGTCAACACGACTCTGTGGTGGAAGGGTCAACACTACTCTGTGGTGAAGGGGTCAACACTACTCTGTGGTGCAGGGGTCAACACAACTCTGTGGTGCAGGGGTCAACACGACTCTGTAGTGCAGGGGTCAACGAGGTCGCTTGTAATTCGCCAGACCCAGGGTTCTTCTTTTGGCAGACACTAAATTTCATACCGATTAAGTTTCCACGGAGGCCCATAGTTTATTCATTTTATTTCAACGTTAATTTGCAATTAACATTCATGATAAAAGTCAATCCTGAACTTAGGGTGACATTAAGAATAGATTTATATTGCACGGAATAATTATATGAAACTGATGAATACAATTCAGACAAGAATTGATGTAAAATAAATTCAATATTTCATTTGTTATAGTGGATATTATCCGATATTCACAGTTGTTCTTTCTTATTTGTTCTTATTAATTAATTAATGTTATTGCATTATCTGTTTTGTATATTTGATTTAGATTGGATATTTTAAATGTTTGATTAAAGCGTTGTTCTGGCTGTTATTATCATTACTCATTTGTTTACTGAAACAACTAATCTCTTTTGCTTGTCACTGATCGTTTCGTGTTTCTAAACAAATTTAATTAGCTATTTTTTAATTACCTATTTTATTATAATTGGTGAACAATACAATAGCTTTCTCATTCATGGCTATTTTCTGTAGGCTCTTGCGCTCCTCAAATGACCAATTTATAATTATATATGTCTAGAATTTATTTTTTGCATCGCTTCTTCTTCAACTGAAGAATTGAGTCTCTCTACGGTCCCGTGTCCTGGTAGGCAACACTCTCACCTCACACACAAAATGTTCTTGGTTCGATCCCCGGTGGGGTGGAAACAATGAGCGTGTTTCCTTCCACCTGCTGTCCCCGTTCACCTTGCAATTAAATTGGTACCTGGGTGTTAGTCGACTGGTGTGGGTAGCATCCTGGGGGACAAGACTGAAGGACCCTAATCTAAATAAGGCAAACATTCCTCGATAACACACTGCCTTTCTTGTGGCTAATCCTCTTTGTTAAAAATCCGAACAAAATCTTATCTTTTATGTTAAATTAAGAAAACATTAAAACAATTATTTTACGAAATAAAAAATAATGAATTTAGCAGCTATGCATAAATAGAAGTTTATGTTGTTTACTTTGAACTGCACGATGGTTAGGTAGGCCGCAAACCACCTGCCTGGCTATTATCTCCAAGTTTACCGTATATCTTAAACATTGAGGCTAATGTATACATAACATAGTGTCCCACACCATTCACAGTGTAATGCATGCTAACATTCATAGTATAATATATTGTAATATGGGAGATGTTTCACGACAATGGTGAAAAACGTAGGCTATGGAGCTCAACTTTATTACGTGGATCTGAGCCTAACTTACAGATACAAAATACAATATGTACACAGTAGCACAAGGAGACTAAACATTAAGGAATCGATTCTTTCACTAACCTGGATTTTGGCCGCGTTGGCGCTTATTCTTTGCTGCTAGGAAAAGCCTCACGTGTTAACATCCATACATCACAACTTAACACAGTATCGGAAACGTTAACAAAGAGGCGTTCTGGCCAGGTTGCGGAGCGACCACCGCATTGTTTTTTGTTAAAAGATAGAGTCTGCCGAGTTGGTAGTTTCAGTTTTCATCCTCGAGGGCTTTTATTTTGCGTCTGCTACATATTTACATTTTTCATAAAGGATGTCTTCAAAATACTGTAAACGAATATTTTCCATTTTATTCATTCAAGACTTTTGTTAATTCACTAGTACTGAATATAATTTAATAACCGTATACCTGGAGAGGGTTTCGGGGGTCAACGTCCCCGCGGCTCGGTCTGAGACCAGGCCTCGTGGTGGATCAAGCTCGGATCAACCAGGCAAACAGACGTACGAACCACAGCCCGGCTGGTCAGGTACTGACTTTAGGTGCCTGTCCAGTGCCTTCTTGAAGACAGCCAGGGGTCTATTGGTAATCCCCCTTATGTATGCTGGGAGGCAGTTGAATAGTTTTGGGTCCCTGACACTTATTATGTTGTCTCTCAGGGTACTCGTGGCGCCCCTGCTTTTCATCGGGGAAATGTTGCATCTTCTGCCAAGTCTTTTGCTTTCATAGGGAATGATTTTCGTGTGGAGGTTTGATACTAATCCTTCTAGGATTTTCCAAGTGTATATTATGTATCTCCCTCGCCTGCGTTCCAGGGAATACAAATCAATGGATTTCAATCGTTCCCAGTAATTTAGGTGCCTTATCGCACTCATGTGTGTCCTGAAAGTTCTTTGAACACTCTTCAGGTCAGCAATTTCGCCTGCCTTGAAGGGGTCAGCTAGTGTACAACAGTATTATAGTCTAGAGAGAACAAGCGATTTAAAGACAATCATCATGGGCTTGGCATCCCTAGTTTTGAAGGTTCTCATTATCCATCCTATCATTTTCTAGCAGATGCGGTAGATTCATTGTTGTGGTCTTTGAAGGCGAGATCCTCTGACATTATCACTCCCAGGTTCTTCACATTACTTTATCGCTCTATTGTATGCGTGTGGTAAAAAAAAAATATCTCTCGAATGACTAAAAGGAATTGGATGAAAATCTACATGGTGTATTTATATAATTCATCAAAGGTCTGTCAAAATTTTCACCATGATAGTCAAGTTTTTGAGTGGTCCAGTGAAACATGAAACTCCAATTTTTTTTTAATAAAATTGGTAAATAAGAGACTACATAATTTATCAAAACAATAAAGTTCCTGTAATTAAGAACAGAAATGTTGAAAGTTTGAAGGCAATCAGATAAGGCATTCTCTAGATATCCCATAGACACTAACATTGTGATAATACTACTACTAATAATAGAAGTAATAATAATAATAATAATAATAATAATAATAATAATAATAATAAAATAAAATAAACAAGTAAGTTAATATATTGGCAAATTTGCTCCGATAAAGGTTAAAAGGAGACATAGTCAAGATACTTCAAGGGAAAACATATCCGTCTTTTTTGAAAAATTCTCTTCCACGTGGTGTACTCTCATCCACGTTCCAATATTATTGTTATTGTAATTATTATTATTATTATTATTATTATTATTATTATTATTATTATTATTATTATTATTATTATTATTATTATTATTATTATTATTATCGTAATTAAAGACGCTTAATATATATGGGACATTTAACACTGTTACAATGCAACATTTTATTACTTTTTTTATATATTTTATTCATTTTATTACTACACTGAGTTTGACCTACCACGAACATTGTATCATGGACGTCACCAACAATGGTAGTAAAACTCATGCCACCTAGTCAGGTGTCCAACGTTCTAAGAGTAGGAAAGGTTCTAAAAATATGTAAAATGAATCAGTGAAACTGGGCAGACCTGGTGCAACTTCTCTTCAGTGCTTGTAATCAAAGTCTTCTGACAGTTTGTATACACTCTTTTGTATTCTTTATTCAGTCTTAAAATAAAGATTACATTTGCTCTGTAGCTCATCTGCTGCGTTACAGTGTCATGCATAGAGTCTTATATAGATTTCCAGTAATGTCACCCCCTCCTCCTATCCTCTCTCGTTAACTCTTCATTAGAATTCATAATTATGGAGGTCCCCATATTAATACTAGGTCCCGGCCCTCCGTATTCACCCTGCCTTCCAATTTAGGAAGCCACATTCACACGAATTGTAGCGAGTGCATTTCTGCGTGAAAGCAGTTTCAAAACAAAATAATTTATTTGTTAATCGCGGTTAGGTTAATGTTGTTTAGGTAACGTATATTAACATGTATTTGCGTATAATTACCCGACAATAACAAAATTAAAAAAAACAGGTGGTTTGCATCTGGTAGCGCCGGCTGTATTGTAATCCGGAGCGTGCATTTTCTCACGAAGGGCAAGAAAGACAATGGTTGGTCTGTCTGAATACACAATCGTACACATATCCATCGGTGACATAAATGCTGGCATGTAAAGTCTCAAAGAAATATATCCCATCAAGATGCTGGTATACCTTTAAGTGTACAGATTCCACGTTAAACAGTACATTCCGTCCCATAGGTCTGCAAGCTTCATATAATATATATGACATGTACTGAATATATTATATTCAGTACTATAAGACATGTAGCAGAATAAACCTTGAAATAAAGAATTTATAAGCTCGGCAGCATTCCTGTGTTTTAACATATGGGTATTTGAGTTACTGTTGCTTCCCAGTCAACTTGAACTAATCTGGCCTTTCTCCTCTGACCTTTCGCATGAACAAGACGTTTTCGCACACAGATATGTCGCTCACTGGATGTTTTGTGTTTTTCACACCAATCTCTGTAAACCCTAGAGAATGTTGTGAGTGAAAGTGCCAGGAGATCAGCAGTTAATGATATACTCAAACCACATTGTCTGGCACCAACTATGACTGCATGCTTTTAGGCATTGAGGTACTGCCACGTGATTGGTTGATTAGATTTCTGCAGTAGCAAGCAGGTGTACAGGAGTACCTAATAAAGTGGCCATTGAATCTCTCTCTCTCTCTCTGTATATATATATATATATATATATATATGTCGTGCCGATTAGGTAAAACTGGTCAATTAGCAAGAACTCAATTAAAATTAAGTCCTTTCTAAAATTTTCTCTTATACGTTTAAATATATATTTTTTTCATTTATGTTAATGTAAGAATTTATAATTTTGTACCAAGAGAAACTTTGAAAACCTACCTAACCTTATTACAACAAGCGCAATTTAATTTAGCCTAACCCAACTAAATATATTTTAGATACGTTAACATTAATTTAATAATAAACAAACACAATGAAATATATTTTTTTCGTTATGTTCAGAATGATTTTGGCGAAATTATTGCATACACAAATTTTCACTTGTCTTATATGGCAAGGTGAGCGTTGCTATTTAAGCCAAAATCGCAAGTTTTACCTAATCGGCACGACATATATATATATATATATATATATATATATATATATATATATATATATATATATATATATATATATATATATATTATATATTGTGTTCTTGTTAATGTATTTTGACAATGTATTGCATCTTGAAATAAATTTTATATATATATTTAATAAAAGATGGGGTGGTAGGGAAGTGGAATATTCAAATGGTTTCAGAAAGACATCTAAATATTCTTCCTTGAAGCCTTTTTATCCACTTCTCCGAGGTTATGGGACCCACAATTCACACCAGAGGTGGACCCCATTTATATATATATATATATATATATATATATATATATATATATATATATATATATATATATATTATATAATATATATATATATATTTTATATATATATATATATATATATATATATATATATATATATATATATATATATATATATATATATATATATATATATATATATATATATATATATATATATATATATATATATATATATATATATATATATATATATATATATATATATATATATATATATATATATATATATATCATATAATAGGAACAAGATGAGTGAGAACGTCAGCAAAAACTGAGTTAATATAGGTGACGAAGTGAGAAACATTAGGAGAAAACAAACAGAGTTTCTTGGTACCTGAGGAATAATAAAAGTGAGCCCATCTTTCATCCCCGGGCCGCGAGTGTCCATTTGCTGAAGTAGCGCTCAAGAACCCGGCTCCATTCTCCGGTTATGACCGCGCCCTCTCAAGTATTTTGTTCACAACTTGAAGGTAGAGATTGACCAATGCATAGGACAAGGGAATTCCACGGGAGATGAGCCCTTAGCGGTCGCCGGCATAGGGGCCATATTAGATTGCGGCTAGCCCACGGATGACCACCACTCCATCAACGCTGCTGTATAAATCAATATGGAACTTATGCGCGTCTTGCCCAAGGTTTAAACTTGCTTGATGTGCTCATGCAAGGTCCATCTAGATACTTCACTGTTCATCATAAATCCGCCGTCTCTATAAAGTGGAATCACCTCGTTTCTTCAGCACCCTGTACGTGGATAATGTAGCGTCTATGGACTCAAAATGGCCATGCGAAATGTATACAGATGAGGAGTACAAGGTAGGGGAGGAGTGAAGGCTGCCGGCTGGACCAGACCACCGGCACCGGCCCCTGGTTCCTTGTAGGTCCGGGAAAAACTTCTAATTTGCACTCTTCGCCTTTCAAACCTTCTCCCGGCAACAATTTGTTTTTGAGAATAGTTTCCGAAATTTTACCCGCTACACATCGGTCACTTTTTTTTTTTAACGCGGCGGAAATTTGATACGAAGGTAATGTTATATATTTTGTGTGTTGTAGCTCGTGTTTAACCTTTGTTGTATTAGTGGTTTGATCATACTGACATATACAACTCAAAACAAAGAATCATGGTCTTTTATATTTATTCATATTTATTTGTTTCTCTGGTAAATGAATATATATATTTTGCTGGTTTTACGCAGTACTGATTCGTGCTTTTATAAATTGTTTTATGCATATGTAAATTATATGTATATATATATATATATATATATATATATATATATATATATATATATATATATATATATATATATATATATATATATATATGTCGTGCCGATTAGGTAAAACTGGTCAATTAGCAAGAACTCATCTAAAATTAAGTCCTTTCTAAAATTTTCTCTTATACGTTTAAAGATATATTTTTCATTTATGTTAATGTAAGAATTTATAATTTGGTACCAAGAGAAACTTTGAAAACCTACCTAACCTTATTACAACAAGCGCAATTTAATTTAGCCTAACCCAACTAAATATATTTTAGATACGTTAACATTAATTTATTAATAAACAAACACAATGAAATATATTTTTTTTATGTTCGAATGATTTTGGCGAAATTATTGCATACACAAATTTTCACATGTCTTATATGGCAAGGTGAGCGTTGCTATTTAAGCCAAAATCGCAAGTTTTACCTAATCGACGAATATATATATATATATATATATATATATATATATATATATATATATATATATATATATATATATATATATATATACATAGATGCCTGACTGGCTGGCTGGCTGATAAGCTGGTGGTATATCTTCGAACTGGAGGGGGAAAGAAAGAGAGAAAGAGAGAGAGAGAAGAGTGTATGTGTGTGTTTATGTGTCTTTTGTGTGTAAGAGTATGTGTATGTGTGTGTGTGTGTATGTATGTGTGTGTGCATGTCATCCATGTTATCATTGCTGGGTTAAGGGACTGAAATTACTTAACCAAATACCATTGTTCTGACCCACCGTAAATGCCTCTCATCGCAGCAAATCCACCCTATTATTGTTTACTCAATAAATGTAATATACGATTATATTTCATTATTTTGGGCCCAACATCAATTGTAAAAAATTCTAATCTCACTACTGGAATCAAGCTTAATCAGAGAGAGAGAGAGAGAGAGAGAGAGAGAGAGAGAGAGAGAGAGAGAGAGCTAGTACAGATAGTGTAATACATTGTTAAGCCATTTTTATAATTTGTAGGTAATGAACCTGACCAAACCTATGCAGAAGCAGAAATTCAGTGGCACAAGTTAAATGGAAGATGAATTTTTTTCTCCAATCCTTCCGTTTCTTTGATCAATCTTGATTACCTCCCATTTCCCGGGTTACTAAGTTCCCATTATTATTATTATTATTATTATTATTATTATTATTATTATTATTATTATTATTATTATTATTATTATTATTAATAGCAATACTAATATTACTAATAATATTACTAATAAAATTATTATTATTATTATTATTATTATTATTATTATTATTATTATTATTATTATTATTATTATTATTATTATTATTATTATTATTATTATTATTATTATTATTATCATTATTATTATTATTATTATTAATATTATTATTATGTCCAAGATTTTCTTTGAACTGCCTTATTTAGGAAGAATTTGGAATTTAAAATGTATGTAAACTCCGAAAAAGGTTGAATCAATGACATTCAGATGCTGTGGATACTTCTAACAAGGAGATCATTTCGCCCTCCCATTGGGTTTTATAAACGCCACTGTGTGGGCGAAACGTTGTCCTTAAAATAATCCTCACTTCATCATAAAGAGCGTCATTTACTCATTGGAATCTCCCTTACGCAAAATTTTATTAATTTGCATAAGCGACCTTTGGTGGACCGGGAAATATTTTCACTTGTCACTTTCACCATTCGGTGTGTGTCGTGGATTAGGAATTGTGTTTACCTGGGGTTCTTGTAACCGGTGTCTCGTTTACTGGAGGCCCTGCTAACCGGTGTCTGGCTTACTGGAGGTCCTGCTAACTGGGGTTTTAAATGGAGTCTTGTTTACTGGATGCCCTACTAACCGGGGTTCTCTTAACCGGAGTCTCGTTTACCGGAGGCCATACTAACTGGGTTTTTTCTAACCGGAATCTCGTTTACCGGAGGCCCTGCTAACTAGAGTTCTTCTAACCAGAGTCTCGTTTACCGGAGGCCCTACTAACTAGGGTTCTTCTAACCGGAGTCTCGTTTACCAGAGGCCCTACTAACTAGGATTTTCTAACCGGAGTCTTGTTTACCGGAGGTCCTACTAAGGTTCTTCTAACCGGAGTCTCCTTTACCGGAGGTCCTACTAATCAAGGTTCGTCTAACCGGAGTCTCGTTTACAGGATGTCCTACTAACTAGGGTTCTTCTAACCGGAGTCTACCGGTTAGAACTGGAGATCTAACCATTCTCTCGTATAACAAATCTATGGTTGTTTAATGGGGCCTATCCACTAAACGAGAGTCATTAAAGCTGAAAGTCACCAGTCAAGAATACCTTAATCTTTGAAGTAGGGAATACAGTTCGACTTTCCATATCTGTGCCCTAAGAGAGACGCTCCCCACGGTGTACATTTTCTTCCAACAAATCTATATTTACCTGGAGTTCAACCGGAGGATCCATTAACTGGGGTTATTTTCACCAATGTCTCGTTTGCCGGAGGTCATACAAACTGGGGCTTCTTTTAACTGGAGTCTATTAACTGTAGTGTCATGAAACTGGGTCACTATTAATTAACCTGGTGCGCGGTTAATTGAAGTTTAATCTATTTTGGGTTTCAATAACTGAGGTCTTGTTTACACGAGTTCCAATAAAGGTTTCTCTTACACCGGGGCTCCATTAACCCATTTTTCTCGGTATGGAGGCTAATCCAATAGAGTTCTCGAGCACTGGGAGGTTCTTAACTGCGTTCTGGTATACCAGGGCTCCATTAACTAGGGACTAGTGCACCGGAGGCTACAATAACTAAGGCCTGGCTTTATTAACCAGTTCTGGTGCACCAGGCGTTTCCTTAATGTATACCTCGTGTACTAAAGGCTCCTCTAACCGGGATTTGGTGCATCGGAGCTCCTCTAACCGGGATCCAGTACAGAGGGAGCTCCATTAACCGGGACCTCGTGCACCGGGAACAATTTTTCTCGAGGCTTGACCCTCCAGGGGAGTTCTAGTTGGCCAGACGATTTATCTTCACGAGTTTTATCATGTGATATCCTGTCAGGGAGAGCCAGGGTGATAGGGTGAGGGAGTAGTGATGAGGGAGGTCGAGAGTGAGGAAGATAAGGGAGGTAGAGGGTGAGGGAGGTAGAGAGTGAAGAAGGTAAAGGGTAAATGAGGTAGAGGATGAAGGGTTTAGGTGAGGGAAGAGTAAGTGGAAAAAAGGGTTGAATGGAATAAAAAGTGAAAGAAGGCAATAGGTGAAGGGAAGTGATACAAGGCGAGTTGTGGAAAGGAGAATGAGAGGACGATAGTATGTAATGATAGTAGCTACAGAGAAAGTAATCAGTGAGTAGTTGACACAGGTTAATAGGTCTGAAAGGGTAGTCGGGGGTTAAGTATGGTGGAAGTTGGTAATCGGAAAGTAGTAATAAGTGTGAGCTAGTTGTCATAAAATATATTTATATGTTGTTTGTTTACAAAAAATAGATCATTCGTCAATTTGAAATGTAAATACTCTCTTTACCTGAATATTCTAAAATTTTCTGTACTCGTATAAAACGTGTTTGTACGTGAATAATCAAAATGATTTGAACGTGAAACAATAAAATGAATTTTGTAAGCAGAAATGAATTGTACTTTATTAAACAATCATCTGTAGATTTATAATGAAATTTATTTGTACGTGAATAATCAAAATTATCTGTACATGAATTATGAAAATAATCTGTACAAGAATAATAAATTATTTGAAAGTCTGTTATGCAAACAATTTTGTAAGTGAAAAGTTTTAATTATCAATACTTAAATAAATTATTTGCTTGTGAATAATCAAAATCACATGTTCGAGAATAATCAGAATACTCTTCCCGTCATTACCCAAATCATCAGCTTAGAAATATCCGAATTAAGAAAACAATACTCATAAAAACATAGTAAATCTATATCAATACAACGTTTCAGTCAATTGGAAATTCGTCAAAACTCGATTATTTTGACGGCGTTCGTCTAGAGCGAAACGTTTTATGTCTTTAACTATGTCGGCACCCTGGCTCTTCTACCAGTGAAATACGTCACTCGCACACACACACACATACACACACAATGAAGGACAGGAGGGATAGGAGGGGTACATGATAATAACGTATAAAATACTGAGAGTAGTAGACAAGGTGGACAGGGACAGAATGTTTCAGAGATGGGACACAGCAACAAGGGCTCACAACTGAAAGTTAAAAACTCAAATGAGCCACAGTGATGTTAGGAAGTATATCTTCAGTCACCGAGTTGTCAGGAAGAGGAACAAAGCGGAGGGTGTTGTAGTGGTGGAAGAATCCATACATAACTTTAAGAAGAGGTACAATAAAGCTATTGGAGCAGGGAGAGAGTGGACCTAGTAGCTACCAGCGAAGAGGCAAGTGTGATTGTACTG
The DNA here is from genome assembly GCA_009830355.1 of Cherax destructor. Lineage (NCBI taxonomy): Eukaryota > Metazoa > Arthropoda > Malacostraca > Decapoda > Parastacidae > Cherax > Cherax destructor. Next base: position 821,296 of record WNWK01000032.1, read on the forward strand.
GAGTGTGAGTGTGCCGGAGAGAAAGAGAGGAAGAGAGAAGAAGGAGAGAGAGGGAGGGAGAGGAGAAAGAGAGAGAGAGAAGAGAGAAAACAGAGAGGAGAGAGAGAGACGAGGAGATGACTAGGATAACAACAATGTCGTGTAGGTATGCCGAGCGGATGACCTCTGGTCCCACCTGTAAACACGGGGACATTTGTTGGCGATCTCGCCCGACCCTTGTTAATTAGAGCAAGTACATTTGGGGGTGAAGCAATTAGGGGTAATTGAGCGAATCATAAATGCAGTTAACGGTACTTATCCACGGGTTTAGCTGTTTTAATTTAATTAAGAGTTCTGCATGTGTGTGTGTGTGTGTGTGTGTGTGTGTGTGAGTGTGTGTGTTTGTTTGTTACAATGAGACCTAAATCCCGGAGTTGGGAAAGAGAGGTAAGTGGGAGAGAGGACAGACGGGAGGGAAAAGAGATTGAGATGGAGGAAAAGCGAAAAAGAGGAGGGGCATCACTGAGAAGAGAATGGGGAAGGGAATAATGTAGAAAGACAACGGGAAGGGGATAGGAAAAATATATTTTAAGTGAAAGAAAAACGTGTATTACAGATAAATGAGGAAATTAAAAGAACCTTGAACAATGTGGAAGATGGGATAAATGGTATGGACTGAGGTAAGGAAAGACATAATATGAGAGGGGGAAGGGAGAACGTGAAAAAGAGGAAAGAACCAGAAATGTAAAGTGGAAGAAAGAGGAGACTTAAACAGTCGACCAAACTTGACGTGACTCGGTGGCACTTAATGTTATATGTCCGTAGCGCCTCCACCAACCCCCCTCCCACCTCCACAACCACCACCACCACCACCACCACCACCAGCTATCTATGGCACTACCACCACCATCCATCACCAAAACAAGAATCACAATCACCATCTGCTGTGTCCTTGGAGCCACTATCACCACTACCACCTGATGTACAATTTCACTCCTCACTTCAGGAAATGGTGAATATTTAGTTTTTTTTTCATGTTCTCTAGAGCTCTTCTTATTTATAGCTTAAAGTTTAAATATGAAGAAGTAAGGAAAATATATGAAATAGCAATTAACCTGAAGTACCATAAAAATTATTTTTAAATCTTTGATAATTGTTAGGAGCAACTTGTACAATTCATAAGACAACTAAAAATAATAATAAAAAAGTTAATACAGCCAAATCATGTAAACCTACTTGAAAATTACAATTTACTCAAAAATAATAAAAACAATAATTTATTTAAAAATCTAGATATTCTAAGTAATATCCTGATTAAAAATTCTCTAGAAAATTTTAACGTGCGTCTTTACGGTTGTAAAAGTGTTAATTTGTTAGTTAGGACGGACTGAAAGGGGCTTGGATTTAGAAATAAAACAGCATGATTATTGCATTACATCAGACCAGGATTGGTATCTTCTAGTTATTCAAATATTTTAATCTTCCAATCGATTATTTAAAATCTGAGAAAACTATGACACGCAAATCAGTATTGGTTTAAAAAAGCTAGAGTTGTTCGTAATCTGAACTTAAATCCTGGAATTAATATCTCATATTTAATAAAATTCGTGAAAGTTTCAATCTATGTTGACAAACCAGGTCATATTTTGGCAGAAAAGAACATTGTTAGTGTCGGCAAGGCTAACACTTCTTTGGTGCTCTTTAAGTCTGTCGGAAAGAGAAGCTAAATTCTCCACAGTACTGGAGAGGACAAGAGTAGTAGGAAATGGAGTAGGCTCCGGAAACATCAGTGGCAGGAGGAGAGTTACGAACTAGATTACGATGAAGAGTATTAGTTTGTTGAATAGTAAGTGAGATATCTAAAGAACATAGAGTGTTGTTAAGATTTAAGAGAATGGAAATACAGAGAAGGCAAATAACAGGAGATTTCACAGGAGAAGAGAGTTTGGAAGAGAAGAAAGTCCTTTGAGTTCCCTTCCCTTCCCTCTTCTGTGTGTGACTTGGTAATGGTCCAAGTCAGACCGAAACGTCGTCATAAGTTTCGGTCTCCTACTTGCAGGTTGTTTGTACATGGTTCCAGCTACGATTTCTTGCCTTTTTATTCTATATTCTTCAATGCCCTCGAGAGCAAACACTGTCCTTCGGTTTATGAACAGATAAATAAATACCCAAATTAACTTATATGTTGAACGAGTTACATAGGCCACAGTTGATCTATGTTGTGTTCTGGAAACAATAATAAAGAAAAACGCTTTCCAAGAACAACCATTTTCTAAGAGAACGTTTCGTTCTGTGAAGAACTTTACCAGATTAAAAATATTCCTAATAAAAACTTGTTCTCAACCTGTACTTTTCCTTACTCACATTGGTTTGTTAAACATCCCGTTGTGAGTGTGTTTCAAAAGCTGTTTTAATGGCTAGTAAAACACTCTGGCTCCCAGACTAAAACACTGTAATAAATGGATGGTGTTGCCATGCTCAAAGCTAAATTAATTCAAAAGGGTGTTAGCAGGTGACTACCTCATGTATTCTTCCAGGTAAACATTGTCTTTATGAATGGATATTTGGAAAACAGATAAAAACCTCAATAAGCGAGTGTTTAAACAAAAAAAGTAAACTAGACGGTGACTATGAATGCAGCGCCGTTTTCTGTCATGTGGGGGACAATAATCACAATATTGATTTTAACGACTGCAAATGAGTTTTTAAATCTAATAACTACATCAAAAGACAAACTGTGGAAATAAGCCTCATTTCAATTGTCAAAATTTTAACATATCTGACGGACAATTAAATTTCATTAAATTCATTTGCTCCATGATCAGTGCAAGTGTGTTACCAATATTTCAGTGATACGTTATAAAACTTTTTCTTTCTTTTGCCATCAACCACCTGATGTAGGTCACTTACCTCTCCCCTCCACCTCCACGCTCACTTCTTACTTCCCTCAACCCCTTTCCTAGGAACTGGGTCGACACAATGACAGAACTTATTCATGTCCCTAAGATAGCGTCAAATACATTAGGAAAATAATTTTCATATACGTGTTTGAGATGATTATATATATATATATATATATATATATATATATATATATATATATATATATATATATATATATATATATATATATATATATATATATATATATATATATATATATATATATATATTAACACATCGGCCGTTTCCCACCGAGGCAGGGTGACCCGAAGAACAAAAAACACTTTCATCATTCACTTTATCACTGTCTTACCAGAGGCCTGCCTACACTACAGTTAAAAATCTGTAACATATGAACACCCCTCCTTCAGAGCGCAGGCACTGTACTTCCCACCTCCAAGACTCAAGTTCGGCTTACGGGTTTCCCTGAATCAATTCATAAATGTTTCTTTGTTCACACTCCAACAGCACATCAAGTCATAAAAACCATTCGTCTCCATTCGCTCCTATCTAACAATCTCACGCACGCTTGCTGGAAGTCCAAGCCTTTGGCAAACAAAACCTCCTTTACCCCCTCCCTCCAGCCTTCCCTAGGACGACCGCTACCCAGCCTTCCTTCCATTACAGATTTTCATGCCCTTCATGTCCAAACCACCTCAACAACCCTTCCTCTGGATAATACTTTTAGAAACCCCGCACCTCCTTCTAAACTCCAAGCTACGGATTTTCTGCATTATATTTATACTGCACATTGCCCTCAGACACGACATTTCCACCGCCCCCAGCCTTCTCCTTGTTGCAACATTCACCACCCATGCTTCACTCCCATATAAGAGCATTGGTACCATTATATTATCATACATTCTCCTCTTTGCTTCCATGGATAACGTTCTTTGTCTCCACAAACTCCTCATTGCTCCATTTTTCCCCTCATCAATTCTGTGATTCACCTAGTCTTTCACAGACCCATCTGCTGACAGTCCACTCCCAGATATCTGATTGTATTCACTTCCTCTATACATGTTCCCTCTAATCTGATATTCACTCTTTCATTACCTAAATTTTGTTATCCTATATCACCTTGCTCTTTCCTGCATTCACTTTTAATTTCCTTCTTTTACGAACCCTTCCAAACTCGTTCACCAACCTCTGCAACTTCTCTTCAGAATAAGTCTTAATGAGCGCTTGTTTCTAAAGTCACGTAAAGCTGGGGAGGAATCGAACCCAAGGCTTCTTGAGTGTGACTGACTCATTAAAGAAGAAAAGATGATGAAAAAATAGTCAGTTACGAGATGTTACTTTTGCTTTGAATTTAGAGAATTAATGCTAACACGCTTTCTTATGTTATGTAGCTTCAAACTTTCATTAATTATATTTTTTTAAATTCTTTTTTGGATAATAAATTTCCCATTTTTATGGATAAGCTATAATATTTGAAAAACAACATCACCTTTATATCATCTTTAAATTCAAACATCATTTACCAGTTAACGTGGTAATGTTAGATGTATTGGTAGTTATCTTAGAAACTTTCAGTCCAGGATATGTAGGCAAAGGATTACTTTTTGAGAATATATATATATATATATATATATATATATATATATATATATATATATATATATATATATATATATATATATATATATATATATATATATACATATATATATATATATTATTGTAACCACATACGAGTGATACTGAATCAATAACAACACTGCAACTAGCCGAGGATTCGAACCCATGTTGTTTTGGCCAACCCCATGGTGAGCGAAAATCACACATGACGCTCTAATCCACAGGGCCACGCAATCCTACAAGAATCACGCACCCAGCACAGCTAGGTGTTTTTCCCTGATCCGAGGACGTACGGTGGTGTGGGTGCCTCACACCACCACTCCACTAGCAGTATTTTATATTATTGAAACCACGAACGAGAGGTATAGAATCAATAACAACACTGCAACTAGCCGAGGATTCGAACCCAAGTCGTTTTGGCCCGCCCCATGGTGAGTAGAATGAAATTAGCTCAGAGGCACCCACACCACCGTATGTCCTCGGATCACGGTAAAAACACCTAGCTCTGCTGGGTGTGTGATTCTTGTAGGAGTGCGTGGCCCTGTGGGTTAGATCGTCATGTGTGATCTTCGCTCACCATGGGGCGGACCAAAACGACATGGGTTCGAATCCTCGATAGTCGCAGTGTATTATATATTATATATATATATATATATATATATATATATATATATATATATATATATATATATATATATATATATATATATATATATATATATATATATATATATACATATATGCAATACAACCACTATGAAAAAATAGAGGAATTCCAAGCGCTTTCGTGACTACTCACATTATCAAGGAACTGATAATGGTTTCTTGCATATTTTGATATCACCTGTTTACTGTGATCTTTTTGCATATAGATATAGTATATATATATATATATATATATATATATATATATATATATATATATATATATATATATATATATATATATAAATGGGCTAAAGACTTTAAAATTATAGCAGAGGCACAGTTTAAGAATTTTAAAATCTGTATATTGGACAGTCCAAATCCGAAAATAATGACACTGTCAGAGTAGTTGGATGAATTACATTTACATAGTTAAGTCTTCCCTTTGTAGGTTTTATCGCTGAGTGACTCATGTTTGCTCCAGTGTATGTATATATTCAGTACCTGCGTGCCTTCACATTAGGTAATATACTCCTCTTGATATGTTCTTCCAGTCTTTTTATATTGTTTCGACTTATTCCATTACTTTAATTTAAAAAAAAATATTTAATCATAGTTACTATAGCAATATGTATTATTTAGCAGATCCTGTGGGTGATAACCAAAACTTTGTGTGTGTGTGTGTGTATATATATATATATATATATATATATATATATTTTTTTTTTTTCAATATAGGATGGGGTCCACCTCTGGTACAAATTGTGTGGGGTATATATATATATATATATATATATATATATATATATATATATATATATATATATATATATATATATATATATATATATCTGTGTGTATGTCATGTATTGCCAGAGGCAAAAAAAGATCCAATAGTCTTACATTTTTGCTGCAATACATACGCTTTTTGTTCTTGCATTTTTCTTTTCTATTTCTGCCTTGTGGTTAAAAAAACAAGATGCGTCAAGTTACACCCGACTGTGTATATATATAAATAAAAAGAAAAATACATTTATGTCCATCACATTGGCTATTGTTCTCTTCCTCTTTCTTCCCTTTTCACCCGGTTTTTCTTCTCCCTTTCCACATTTTCGCTTTTTCTTAAACTTAGGACCTATGAATTATAAACACTGCTCAAGGTCTTTTTCATTCTCATAGAGATACACTTTTAACATCTGAACAATTATGATTGAACCTTTCACAATACGTGTTGGTAAATCGCCTCTTTAGAGAGATAAAGAAGATTTATCATCTCAGGAAGAGTAGAATAGAAAGACATTGCCTCTTCTTGGGGAGGAGGATGCGATATTTATACCCTTTTCTTGGGGAGAAGAATATGATATATCTACTCTTTTCGGGGAGAAGGGGAGAAGGGGAGAAGGATATGATATATTTTCTCTTCTTGGGGAGGATAATAACATATTTCTCCTCTTCTTGGGGAGGAGGATAGAAAGATTTATTGCCTCTTCATAAAAGAAGGAGAACGCGAAGATATGTCGTCTTCCATAGAGAAGGAAGGAAAGAAGGAATGGATGATATATCGCCTCTTCAGCTAGAGTAAGAAGGGTAGATATACCGCATTTTTCTTGGACGGATAGGAAACTATCGACTCTTCAGGGCAAGAAGGATGCGGAGACAAGAAAGGGACAAGCACACACACACACACATACGCATACACACACACTCGACCCCTGCAACCACAACTAGCTGAGTACATTGCTAAGTCTCGACCCCTGCAACCACAATTAGGTGAGTACAAGCACATACACACACATTGAAGTAAGATCATAATGAAGGAGCACATCAGTTGAATAACCACATCAGTTAATAAACACCTTACATTTAGGTACCCAGGCCTCTCAACAAAGAGTCTTTCGTGAAATTTTTTCAGAAACTAGTGAAGGACCAGAGACTAGTCAAGTCACTAGTTGCAGAGCTAAAGGGAATGAGTTACTCAGAAAGACTAGAGGAACTAAACCTTGTAACTTCGAAAGAGAGAAAAACCATGAAAGACTGTGTTACGTCATACAAGATACTCGAAGGAGTTGATTGGGCCAGACAGAGACGTACTGAAAAGAGATGACTATGAACAAGTGATCATCGATGGCACAAGTAAGTCACTGGGTTTTTCGAAAGAGCTTCATTCTGAGGATAATTAGAAAGTGGAGAGATATAACTGGGGAAGTGGTGGAAACATATTTTATACAGTTTTAAGCAGAAATGATATCTGGAAATGTGAGAGTTTTTGATTAGCTGAGAGGCGAAGTCAAGATATATAGTCACAAATTGGTGAGTACACAATCTGGATGATAAGGTCGTTAAGACAGATTTATTCTTAGTTTTAAGAATAGGTGTGACAGAGTTGAGACAAGGAATAGTGTGTGACCGTCAGTGAGAAGTTTAGATGCTGGGCAGGACCGAGGAATCAACCAACGCAACAGTAACTGGGTGTTCAGTAAAAGGACACAAGTAGAACTAATGCGACATTTTACTGTGGCAACATTTTGCTCTCCAAGAGCTTTGTCAAGTACTAATGGCTTGACAAAGCTCCTTAAGAGCGAAACATTGCCACAACAAAATGTCGCATTAGTTGCACTTGTGTCGTTTTACTTAACATATTGTTGGTAATTTTACCAACAATATTACAACAACTGAGAGAGTTTAAGTTAGAAGTGACAGCAATGATAAGAGGAAAACTATTTTAACGAATTCTTTTTTTAAGTAGAATCCCACTGGTCCTGATGATGTTCCTGATTTACATGATTTGTCAGCAGGACTTAAAAAAAACTAAATATAAAAATTTAGCAAATGAAGCAAATAAGAAATGAAAAAAGACAGTCTTTACATACAAGAAAATCAAGGTAAATTAAGGTGAAACACAGATGAATTAATAGATTTAAAGTGTAAAATTATAAAAAAAATAGAATTATGAGAAACCAAAAACATCCCATGAAAAACATGTCATAGACTAAAAAGAAAGTGTCAGCCTGATTTTCCAACGAAATGTCGAACTTAGTCATGACATCTTATAATGTGATTCTTGAATTTTTACTGTGATGACCGGTAAGCCAGAGCCAGATAATAACTTCGGTCTAAGGATCAAAAGCTCCACAGAGCAAGTTATCATATGAATAAGACCTTCACACATTCTCCCATTTCTCTTGAGAGATAAAATGGGACCACCTCAAGTGTGTTATGGAGAGATAACCTTGAAACACCTCTGAACAGAAGATTGTCCTCAGAAGAGTAAGTGAATGCAAATGTATGAAACTCATATGGTATCTACGATGTTAGGCTTAAAAATATATCGATCTCACATAAACTGAGAAAGAAAAGGCAAAAAAACAATTTTTACGACAAACGTCAAAGCAAAATTTAAATATTCAGCAGTGGTGTGCTATCTACACAAAAAATGCAGATAAAATATAAAAGATAAAAAAGACGTGGAATAAAAATGGCTTCTGCAATTAGAAAAGAAATGTGAGTTACGAAGAATGGCTGAAAATTCTCGAAACGACTGATGACATGTATGGCAGAAAGACACTGTGCAAAATGATCCTCTACGAAGTCAAATAAATGTTTGCTCTGAATCGATTGACTTTCTGTCTTACTAAATTTGTCCACGTTGGCTGGTAGAAGGTAGAGAAAATAATGTTTAATAATTGAGTTTTGGGGTTCGAGTTTTTATTTCATAAATTCTCCTATGTTAGGTGGGTTATGTAATGGATTTTTTTATATCCCAAAAATAAATGCAACTCAACATAACTAAACCTAAAATTTACTTCTAAATTTAGGCTCATTTAGGTTAGATTACTGTTTTCGTTTTAGCCTACCTATGACTGGGTCTTCAGTAAGCAGAAAATATAATTATCCCCATTTCAAAATCTGTTTTGTATTTGAGAATTTACACAATAGATTATCGCTTAGCTCAAAACCATGAAATCTGCGTACAGAGAATATATGCTACAAATCTGTTGCTAACATCTGACCTACCTTATAGGCTGCCTGTAACAATGTCTTCGTCTAAAGAAATTTTACCACTTCATTCACTGGCTCCAGTCTGAATGTCTCTGTCCTCGTGCCTCTGTGACACGAACACAACTCTAGTCCCGTTCTTTCCAACAGGTAATTACACACGTCAGAAGGGAGGATGAAGAACGGGGATTAGTAAGATAATGTCCGGAGGTAAACAAAATAGTCTGGGTGCAAACGCATTTTCTGTGATGTAAACAATTTAGAGTAGAAATAATTTTCTAGGGTTTAAAAAAAAATATAGTGCAAACAACGTCTGTGGAATAAACAACACTCTACGGTTTAAACAACAGTATCCCCGGGTAGACAACAGCGTTTCGGTACAACAGTATCCCGAGGAAAACAGGGAGGCGGACAACGGCACAACTGCCAGGATTGGCTAAGGAGATGGATCGACCATGAGGAGGGCTCCTCTATGCATAGCAAACATCAGAGGCTATATTTCAGTCAAGAAATCGATACCTGCTGATCTCAAGAGGCATCCAGGCGAGGCGCTCAGAGGAGCTTTATTGTCTTTTTTATGGTCACATGTCCCTCTTCAAGGGACTGATGCTGTTGAAGGGCTCTTGATCCGAGTAATTAAGACAGCCCCTCCATTTCGATCAAACTGCGAAGAATAAAGCTTATGACGACGTTTCGGTCCGACGTAGCTCCCTCACCTTCGTGTGTTAGTGCGACTTGTAAATGGTTGGACCGAAGTTGGGTCGAAACGTTGTCATGAGCGTCTCTCTCCTATGTGTGGGTTATCTGTGTGTTGTTCCAGCCTTTTGTTCTTTATGGATCAAACTGTTTAACTCCCATTCCCCAGGCACTCTATAACCTGTATTATTATAATAATGATTTACACTATCGGCAAGCAGATGTGTAAGGCATGTGGAAACAGTTAAGTATCTCTATTTCCAAAACGTTTCGCCTACACAGTAGGCTTCTTGAGTCGAATACAGAGAAGTTTCAATATTTAGTCACCTCTGTATTCGACTGACGAAGCCTACTTTGTAGCTAAACGTTTCGGGAATAACGATAACTAACTACTGCACATGTATAACTCATCTGCTTTATGACCTCTGGTAGTTTATTACCTTCCCATGAATGTAATAATAATAATAATAATAATAATAATAATAATAATAATAATAATAATAATAATAATAATAATAATAATAATAATAATAATATAATAATAATAATAATAATAAGGTGTTTCCTGTAGCAGTCTATCGTGTTTAATGATGCTGGACACTGAGGAATCGCCAGAGCTCACACTGATACTGTCAGTTCATGACAATATGTACTCGATATATGAGAGGCTATTCTCAGTTTATGACAGTCTGTCCTCGATATATGATAGGCGCTCTATGAGTGCCTATTCTTAATTTGAGTCTATTCCTAATATAGGATACCCTATCCTCAGTAAAGGAAAACCTATCCTTGGTATACAGCAGTTTACCAATATGTGACTGTCTATCATTTAATGACAATCTATCAGTGTATAACAACCGGCTGTGTTCAATGAGTCTTTTAGTATATACCAGATGGCCGTGTTCAGTGAGAGTCAATATCATATAAGAAATAACTGTGTTGAATGATAGATAGTCTGTCAGTATATAACAGTCGTCTCTGCTCATTGGTTTGCAGTTTTTGATGCAGTGATTTGATCTCAAAAGAAAAAAGAAATGAACGTCACTAATATTCAGCAATAGCAAGTAAAAGTCTTTTAAACTCACTTCAATCGTGTTTATATTATTTTCAATCAGTAATCAATTCGTAGATCTGGATTTCATTTTTGTGAAAATATACAGCTGAATGGGCATTTAATATACAGTCATACAGATCTGAAATGGAGGGGATGTAAATCTCCTGTAGTCTAAAATTGAACAGTGATTCTCAATGGGGGTGTCGCAGCACCTTGGGGTGCCAGTGAAAAAAATGGGGTGACGTATAATCGGGGGTTCTGTGAGGGGTGGAAGAATATTTTTTTTTTTACAACATTAAATTTACAGTGTAAGAGATATTATCTTACCTCAGATCATTTGAAAGTCTAGTCCGGTCTACCATACTTACCACAGATCAGACCTACAACAGGACAACAGGTGTCAGGAAACATTCCCAACGTCCCCACCAGCCTCAGGATCAAACTCTGTTCCTTCGGTTGAGAACCACGAGCCAAAAGAATCCAATAAAAGTTAAGAAATAAACAGTAGACGTCAAGATTTTTTTTGCGGAATGACTATTTTGTTTATATATTTTAGAAGATGTTCACTATTTCAAACTGTTTCCTTAAGACAGGTTTCTTGCGACGAGGGAAACGTAGAAGTAACAGCTAGAACAATGACAAGAAGATACTCAAGGATCTCAAACTGAGTCGTTTCCTTTATAGCAATAACCGAGACGTCTCTAAATATCATGCTGTTCAAGTGAGAGCAAGGTAACATTTATGAAGGGATTCAGGGAAACCTGTTAGCCGGACTTGAGTCCTGGAGGTGGGAAGTACAGTGCCTGCACTCTGAAGGAGGTGTGTTGATAAGTTGCAGTTTAATAAGTGTAGTGTAGGCGCGCCTCTGGAAAGACAGTGATGGAGTGAATGATGATGAAAGTTTTTTTTTTTTCGGGTCACCCTGTCTTGGTGGGAAAACGACCGATGTATTAATAATTAAAAAGAACATCTACAAACCGAAGATCAAAATGTGGAGAATAGGCTCTACCATATTTAGTTTTACAAGGTTTCTTCTGTTCCAGGGCCTTGGAGAGACAGTAAACAACCCTCTCCCTTTCTCCCTCTCTTCTCTCTATTTTTCCTCCATCTCTAATCCTCCAGCTGTCTTCCTTCTTCCGTCGCTCCTTCTAACACCCTCCCTCACTCCTTCAATCCTGCCTTCACCTCTCAGCACCACCTAACCCTTCATCTTACACTAAACTATATGATACTTCAAAGAGAACGGCTTGGTGGATGAAATATATCCATATACATTTTAATTACACACCATTAAACTTCCAAAAATCCAAATAATTTAACAAATCTGCTTAAGGTTACTTTAAAACATAAAAATGTCCACAAACATAAGAATAATAACTCTCCATGAAAGCTATACGAAGCATTAGTATTTAGTGTAATATACAACACACTATTGTTTAATTCGTTTAATTCATTTAAAAGTGCTTTAGAACTAATGCAAATACAAAATCGGTCAAAACATTTAAGTTTGATATTTGGTGGCTGACTGGCGCAGAGAGCCGCTCGCTATTTTATAGAGCTCAAGTTTTTTCCTTCAAATCCCCACAAATAATAAAACAACAAACAAATCCTTGTCAACGAAATAAATATATGTATGTTTCTGTGCAGGTTATCGCTTCACTAGGGGATTATTCCTAGGTGTTCCGTTCGTCTGCCACCTTGCTACTGGATTATTACTAGGTGTTCCGTTCGTCTGCCACCTTGCTACTGGATTATTACTAGGTGTTCCGTTCATCTGCCACCTTGCAACTGGATTATTACTAGGTGTTCCGTTCCTCTGCCACCTTGCTACTGGATTATTACTAGGTGTTTCGTTCGTTTGCCACCTTGCTACTGGATTATTACTAGGTGTTCCGTTCGTCTGCCACCTTGCAACTGAATTATTACTAGGCGTTCCGTTCGTCTGCCACCTTGCTACTGGATTATTACTAGGTGTTCCACATGTTTGTCACCTTGCTTGTAGATTATTACTAGTTGTTCCGTACGTCTGCCATCTTGCCAGTGTTCCGTCCGTCTGCCATCTAGTGGTTTATTACTGAGTACACCGTTTAAGTAGCACTATAGTGATACTCAAATATCTCCATCCTAGTCTTTTGCTATGTATTCGAACACATCCTGTCCTCCAAATTGGAATTTCGTTTTCGCACACGTTGCAGAGCGTAAAATGTCCACATGATACGAAGCCAGACAAAAAATTATATTAGATATCATATATATTATCAATTAAAATTATTTATTTGCTAGTCGTTATCATGACTTTTGTAGCGCCACTTAACATGCCTTTATTTCTCTGAATGCTTTCGTCTCACATACTTTCCTTTCTTACTTTCTATAACTGTCTTCATTTCAATTAATTTTCTATGCCTCATTCCACACCTATTTGAATGTGATTTAATTTTTTTCTTGCCATATCTTTGGCTTAAGTCGTTCTCTCTCTCTCTCTCTCTCTCTCTCTCTCTCTCTCTCTCTCTCTCTCTCTCTCTCTCTCTCTCTCTCTCTCTCTCTCTCTCTCTCTCTCTCTCTCCAGTGTGTTGTAAAGTGCGGTAGAGTTGAGTGTGATGGATTGTGATGGAGTGTGATGGAGTGCAGTTGACTATAATAGAGTGAGTGTGATGATAAGAGTGTGTTGAAGTGAGTGAGTGTGTGGTGGAGTGTGTGGTTAAACCAACAGCCTATGACCGTTGCCTTAGGCCAATATCTTACACAGTAAATTGTTTTGCCTGCTGCTCAGTCGCGAGTGCATTTGTAATAAATGTTAAATTAAAAAAAAAAAAAAAACAGGATTTCTCGAGTTTAAAAGGCGCTCACAAGTTGGTCAAAAAGTTAAGCATTTACATAGCACTAGTCATCAAGTGAATAAATATAAATGTAAAGGGATATGTGCATTTTACAGGCCTCGAATGTTCACCTAGACAATCTGTAAGCCACGGTGGATTCAGATAATGTGTATGTCGTAGAAAGTGCCATGTAATATAAGAGAAACAACTCTTATGTTTTGACGCAAATACCAAACCGATGAAAAAAAATATTAAGGAAAAAATCAAGAGATACTTGCACCCTTCAGAATAATAAACATCAATAAAAAAAATATCTTCCTACACGCTCCTGTGAAATCTGAAAAAAAATTGTAATCAAGAAAGGCTGGAGAACAACAAGTGGTGATAATCCCTGAGGTGATTTAGTGTGTACAAGGGGTCGAGGCGCCGGGTGCAGAAGATGCAGAAGCTGTTGGTGATGAATACCCAAGTCTGAGATGTGAGCGGTCTAGGGATTGTTGCTCGGGTTAAAACTGCCCAGACATGTCACTGTGGCAGAAAATGCTTCTCTGACGGCTCAGTGCAGCTCCTACTGCACCTGCAGTGACTATATCTGGCGACCAACATTAGGCATTCTCTTGTTTTATATAGGAAGCTTGATGTGTGCTTGTGAGCATGTGTGTGTGTGTGTGTGTGTGTGTGTGTGTGTGTGTGTGTGTGTGTATATGTGTGTGTGTGTGTGTGTGTATGTATGTGTGTGTGTGTGTGTGTGTGAGTTTATGAATCTATGCTTGTATATGTGCACTTGTGCCATGATCTAAGTGCGTGTGCAAACCCGTAATTAAAAAAAAATATTTGTGGATATAACCGTTTATTTAAGAATTATTATGCAGATTTTGAGTTATTGATACTGCCATTGTTTTGTTGTGTAAATACATCAGTCTCTAAATTTGTACCTATCACCCGTACTAATGTTTAGACACTCTGATCGAATGATTACATATGTAAATACTAACCAAGCCTTTTTGCATGTGTAAACGTAGCCCGGGTACCATGTTTAGTTTTGTAAACATTGACTCTCTGTACAGTGCAAATACGTACACTGCATAACGCCCGGGGCCAATCGTTGATCTCTTCTCTCACCGGACTGAGGTGTCCCATGTCAGCTCCTCTTTATGGAAATCACTATACAAATTCATTATATTATATTATATATATATATGTATTATATATATATATATATATATATATATATATATATATATATATATATATATATATATATATATATATATATATATATACGTTTATTGTCTTCTCTTAGTATAAAGTATATATATATATATATATCTATATATATATATATATATATATATATATATATATATATATATATATATATATATATATATATATATATATATAGGATGGGGTCCACCTCTGGTGTCAATTGTGGGACCCATTGCCTCGGAGAAGTGGATAAAAAGACTTCAAGGAAGAATATTTAGATTTCTTTCTGAAGCCATTTGAATATTCCACTTCCCTACTACCCCATCTTTTTTTTTATACAAACTTTATTTCAAGACAAAATACAAAATACAATGGGGAGTAAAACAACATAGATAACAACTCAGAGCTACATGTCAAATACTTCGTCCAACTCCCCGGCAGTGGGCCGCGTGCCCAGAATACTGCAGGCATTTCCCTCTGGATCGCAACACTGAGTCTCTGAAACAGGAAGCTGGTCGCCCTGTGGTCCTTGGTTTCTATGATGAGTTTTCCACCCAGCTCCTTGAGAAACTTTAGAGCACACTTGCCCCATGCTCCATGGGTCTCCGACCCTATTGGGATGAAGTTATAGCAAGAGGGAAGGTCTTCATATTTGCGGTCTTCTGGGTCTCCCTGTGGCTGGCAGCTCCACCCCTTCGGCTAAGGAGTGTGGCAGGTAGGTGTCTGCCAATGTGGCAGCACAGGTGTAGTCCCAAGCAATCTGCTTACCATCCTTCCAGGGTAGCATGGTGGCTCCATCAGGACGCTTTTGACTTCCATCAGACCTCTGCACTTGGGGTTCCCGTTGAGCTGGGCAACGGGCTGTGGCGAGGCTTCTCTTTATGATGTCATTGACCTCCTCATGTCTAGCATACTTCCCTTCTGATGTGTGACACACTAGACCATGAAGTCCGAATTGGTCAGCCGTCGCCCTGCCGCAAATACACCTATGTTCGGTGAGTATGGGGGCGGCTAGGCGAAGAGCAACACCAATCCGAATGGCCTGTGGGTCGAGTCGAGTCCCCAGAGAGGAATTGGGAACAGCAAGAAGGAAATCTCCTGAGTGTGTGCCTTCACCGCTAGGAGACGAGCTTTGTCCTTTCCTGAAGCGTTGGTGAGCATTGTGTTGGAAATTTTTTCCATGATCGGTTTGTCCCAGTGGGACTGTTTGTGCTCTTTGGGAGGAGCTGGTCTACTGGAGGAGTCTGCCAGGATGTCCCACTGCACTGCTGCTTCAATGAACTTGGGGTCTTGAGCTCCCACCACCCCTCTCAAACGTTCAGGGACAATCCTCTTGACTAATCCACTGGAAGCCAAACACGATGACAGAAATGCAGGTAACGCTACCTGCCTTGCTTTGCGCACCCTATACCTCCAAGTCGCACTGGGAGGGTTGCCTGCTCCCATTGCTGATCCTCTAGTGACAGATTCAGTGCCTTCTTGAAGGTTGATCTCAGGTGTGCGTCATACTCGTCAAGTGTTGGGTTTTCAAAAGAGGGTGCGCACCTCAGGAAGATATATATATATATATATATATATATATATATATATATATATATATATATATATATATATATATATATATATATATAAAATTCCAAACAGGCGAAATTATTTACAAACATTGTCTCTATGTCACAGCAGGACTCGAACCTGCAAACTCTATATCAGAGTAACCCATACTTATCACGGGTCTAGCTCCGTGGTAAAGTACTGGCTACTCTGATACAGAGTTGCAGGTTCGAGTCCTGCTGTGGACATAGAGACAATGTTTGTAAATAATTTCGCCTGTTTGCGAATTGCTAAGCATTTCAAATATCTTTCGTTGTCTACTGCATGTGGCAGGATTCGATGAAATAACTTTCAAAACGAGCTTGGTGCCCGGTGGAATGGGGAAACATCGTCTGGCTCCGGCTAGGCGCCCATACTTATCGCGGGTCTAGCTCAGTGGTAAAGTACTGGTTACTCTGATATATTTAACTGTATATTCGAGCGAAAGCGCTTCTTCTGATCGTAAGTGCTTGGACCTTCTCGTCTTGCTAATTAACCAATTGGCCAATTAGCAAGAACTCATTTAACATTAAGTCCTTTCTAAAAATTTATCTTATACGTTTAAAGATATATTTTTTTCATATATATTAATGTAAAAATTATTAATTTTATACCAAAAGAACCTTAGAAAACTTCTTAACCTTATTAGGGCAAGCGCAATATAATTTATCCTATTCTAACTAAATATATTTTAGATAAGTTTACAATAATTTAATAATGAACAAACACAATTAAATATATTTTTTCGTTAGGTTTAGAATGATTTTTGCGAAATTATTGCATACACAAATTTTCGCTTGCCTTATTCGGCAAGAAGAGCGTTGCTATTTAAGCCAAAATCGCAAGTTTTACCTATTCGGCACGCTTTTAAATATATATTATATATATATATATATATATATATATATATATATATATATATATATATATATATATATATATATATATATATATATGCCTGCAGCGTTCTGAGTTGTTATCTATGTTGTTTTACTCCTATTGTATTCTTGTCAATGTATTTTGTTAATGTATTTTGTCTTGAAATAAAGTTTATATATAAAAGATGGGGTGGTAGGGAAGTGGAATATTCAAATGGCTTCAGAAAGAAATCTAAATATTCTTCCTTGAAGCCTTTTTATCCACTTCTCCGAGGCTATGGGTCCCACAATTTACACCAGAGGTGGACCCCATCAATAAAAAAAAAATATATATATATATATATATATATATATATATATATATATATATATATATATATATATATATATATATATATATAATCTCTAACGAACGATTAAAAATGCTACGTAATAGAAAACTAGACGGGGAGTCGAACCGTTGTCCACGCATGTAGCAAGTCCAATGCCGCAACTAAGCAGCCACTGAGGACGATCTTACAACCAACACAACTGTCACTCGGGTCTTTCAGTGACACAGTCTGTGACCCTACTGCCCCATTCCACATCATTATTCAACTTGTGCAACAGGTGTAAAGAAACTATCCCATTCTTCTCCACCCGCCCTGTATTGAACCCGTGACCTTTGGTTGCGAGCCGTAAAGGCTGCCATCGAACTACGAAATTAAAAGCCTTGAATTCCTATCAATGAAGAAAAGAGAAGAGAGGTATTGTTTTTTTGTGTGGTTGTAGTATATGTATGTGATTGAAATTTGATTGTCTGATTGTGATCTAAATTAGTGGCTGTGGTCTTAGTGTGTGGTTCTGGACTGTGTCTGTGCAGGTGTGGTCTTAGAGCGTGGATGTGGACTGTGTCTGTGTAGGTGTGGTCTTAGAGCGTGGTTGTGGACTGTGTAGCTGTGGTCTTAGTGTGTGGTTGTAGACTGTGTATGTGTAGGTGTGGTGTGAGTGTGCGGCTGTGCAATGTTAGTTACCATTTTGTCCTAGGCACATGTCGATTAGACACTAGGCCTGTTGTATGTATGTATGTGTGTGTGTGTAACGAAACACTTCGAAATGTTTCGGCCCCGCCGGGAATTGAACCCGGGCCCTCCGTGCGTGAAGCAAGAGCGCTAGCCATCATGCCATCGGGGCGTGTTCATGCCATCGGGGCGTGTATGTGTCTGTGTAGCTGTGGTGTGTGTGGAATGTGTGTGTGGATGTGGTCAGTGTGCGTTATTGTGATCTGTGTATTTGGTTGGGATCTTTGAATGCGTTGTGAGCTGTGTGTGTGTGTGTGTGTGTGTGTGTATGTATGTATGTATGTATGTATGTATGTATGTATGTATGTATGTATGTATGTATATATGTATGTATGATGTATGTATGTATGTATGTATGTATGTGTGTGTGTGTGTGTGTGTGTACTCACCTAATTGTACTCACCTAATTGTGGTTGCAGGGGTCGAGACTCCGCTCCTGGCCCCACCTCTTCGCTCTCCGCTACTGGGTCTCTGCTCTCCCTGCTCCATGAGCTTAATCATACCTTGTCTTAAAACTATGTTTGGTTCCCGCCTCCACTATATGGTTCGCTAGACTATTCCACTTCCTAACTACTCTATGGCTGAAGAAGTGCTGAAGGTGTGTGTGTGTGTGTGTGTGTGTGTGTGTGTGTGTGTGTGTTTTCTGATTATGTCCTGTTGAACTTACCAGTTAATAAATAAATAATGTAAAAAAAATCACATCTTAAAAATATTAGTAAACGAAAATGAATATGAAAGCAGAACAAATAAATTAACAAGCATTAAATAAAAATAATGGAATAAATCGCTAAATATAAAGCACAAGCAGATAGCGAAAAAAAGATTCATAAATTAGACTTGGACAGAAATAAATATATATTGAATGTTTTTTTAGGAGACTGACAGAATGACGCACTGAACGTTACAGCTGAGTCTTCCCCATTTTATTGGGTAAAATCTTTTCCTTAACACTGTCTGTCTGTCTGTCTGTCTGACTGTCTTTCTGCCTGTTTGTTTCTCTGTCTGACTGCTTTTCAGTCTGTCTGTCTGTCTGTCTGCCTGCCTGTCTGTCTGTCTGTCTGTCTAATCCCACACTTATTTTGTTATCTCTGTCGTTCTCCGCTAAATATGCTCTAAGCATTCCATTTTTCTTCCACTTATGCATATCTTTTTTTCCTCTTGTACTCTCACCAATCATCTAGTACAAGCTGTATACACCTTCATGAGAGCATAGAATCCTAGAAAATATATTTTTTTCCTTCAAATCTTATATAGATCTGGATTTCCGATAAAGTCTTTCCAAGTACCTCTAGTCTCTTCCCTATTTCTTTCAGTCCATTCCTTCTCTCTGTCATTTTCCTCTTACTTTTTCATCCTCCTCCTTCTCCATTCTTCATCTCACTTCCTTTATCCTCATTTTTTTCTCCCAATCCCCACCCTTCTATTATCACCTCTCATCTTCTCTCCTTTTCTTCTATACACTCTCCTCAATTATTTCTGACCTCCCTCTCCTTCACCGAGTGTAAAAATATGCGATAAAAAAACAGGTGTTTGTCTGTCAGTCGACTGTCAGGGGATAATCACAGGTGTGTACTTCCCTGCTGTCTAGCTTCTACAGGTATAAACACCTGATAATTTTCTAAACAAAGTCGCTATTGTGAACTAGCACAGCCAGCAAACTTCGTGCGACGTATAATAGGTTATGATGTATAATGGGGCATGATGTATAATGGAGGAGTACGACGTGCAATGCGGTATAACGTATAATGGATTGCTACGCATAAGGGATTTGACGTATAATGACGTATGAGTTCAACCAGCAAACATTAAGGTATATTTAATAATTTTTTAGAGCTATAAGCATCTTCACTTTAAACTGAATAGTTTACATTAACAATTATTATTATTATTATTATTATTATTATTATTATTATTATTATTATTATTATCATTATTATTATTATTATATTAAAGTGTTTATCATTCAGTGCAATGCAATGGCGAATCGATCATGCGTTCGCTGAATACTAGACAGTTGCTCTCTAATTATTCTCACCTAGTTAGACTAAATTTACAAAAGTACCTAAAGTTTGCTTATAAAAGTAACGAATTGAACTTAAGTTCGAATCCTAAAACTAGCAATTACAGTGGCAGTGTTTTCGAAATGATTTGAACGCAATGGATATTTTGAATTATATTGTAAAGCACACGTTAGATACACCTTAAGATGTACTCGGAGGTACACTATAGCATGTACTCTGAGGTTTGCTGTAATATATACTCTGAGGTTCACTGTAATATATTCTCTGAGAGGCACTGTATCAGACGATAAGCTCGCTGTGATTAAGAACAGTGCCCTCTCATGGATTTCACTGTTCTACATATTAATGTTTGAGACTTCACTGGTATGGATTTTTAGTGTGATTGTATATACTAATGTGTTTGTGAATATGTGCTTACCTAGCTGTTGTGGACGAGCTTTAGCTCTTTAGGACCAGTTTTACCCTTTCCTAGATTTGTAGGTCCTGCTATATATAGTCTGCATTTGCTGATTGCTTCTTCAGGGCACACCACTCTGTAACCACCCAGTGGCTGAAAAAATGTCTTCTTTTGTTTCTGTAACTTATTTGAGTCTAACACTTATGTAGGCTCTCTTTTCGTATTTCAGAGGATGTTCTCCTACTTACCCTCTTCAGTCCTCTGAATATTTTGCACATTTTTTTTTTTAACACAGCCGTTTCCCACTAAGGTAGGGTTGCCCGAAAAAGAAAAACTTTCACCATCATTCACTCCATCACTCTCTTGCCAGAGGTGTGCTTGCACTACAGTTATAAAACTTCAATATTAACACCCCTCCCTCAGAGTGCAGGCACTGTACTTCCCATCTCCAAGACTCAAGTCTGGCGGCCTACCGGTTTCCCTGAATCCTCCCTTAAGTGAATGTGACCTGACCTGACTAGATTAAGGCATTGGCTCAATTAAGCCGGTGGGAGAATTGGACCTGCCTCGCATGAGTCAGTAGGCCTGCTGCAGTGTTCCTTCTTTCTTATGTTCTTATAAATATTACCTTGCTCACACTCCAACAGCACGTCAAGTCCTAAAAACCATTTGTCTCCATTCGCTCCTATCTAACACGCTTACACATGCTTGCTGGAAGTCCAAGCCCCTCGCACACAAAACCTCCTTTACCCCCTCCCTCCAACCTTTCCTAGACCGACCTCTACCCCACCTTCCCTCCACTACAGATATATACACTCTCGAAGTCATTCTACTTTGTTCCATCCTCTCTACATGTCCGAACCACCTCAACAACCCCTTCTCAGCCCTCTGGATAATAGTTTTGGTAATCCCGTACCTCCTTCTAATTTCCAAACTACGAATTCTCTTCATTATATTCACACCACACATTGCCCTCAGACACGATATCTCCACTGCCTCCAGACTTCTCCTTGCACATCTCTATAATATTTTCTTTGGGTCTTCTATCCTTAAAGACCGTGATATACACAACAAGAGGCCAAGTGAGAAACACAAATATCGAATCACTGACAAAATACAGTTACAAATTATGGTTAAAAAGCAATGAGCTAAGACGCCTTTTCATAATGAAACTTTTTTTTTGCTAAAAATATTATTTTTATAGCCGCCTGCTGGCTCATAGCTTTTCGTTTAGCTAGAAACCACAGCTCTGCAACATTTTTCGCAGACTGATTTAAACCAATTCTTCCATTAAGCTTCATCAAGTAATGTGGTGTTCAACGAGGGCAAATTTCAGCTTTTCAACAATAGAAACAGAGTACAAAACGCAATCAAGCATCTCAGAAGAGCGAATGAGGAGTTTATGGGAACTTTGTTCCTCGAACTTTACTCTGTTCAAGAAACAGAGGAGTGTTACTCTCATAACTACAGGGGAAAGTAATAGGATGGAAAACAAGAACCTCCAGATCAAGCAAAGCAAAGCAAATCATATGATGATATTCTTGCAGACACTTGTATTCTCTATCTAGAATATTGTTGTACACAAACAGCTCCATAAAAATCAGGAGAAAATGCAGATCCAGAGAATATACAACGAAATATTACTGCCTGAATAAAGTCAAACATCGAAATTACTGGGAATGCCTAAAGTCTCAGAAAATGAACAACCAAGATCAATTCACCAAGAAAGATGCTGGGAAAACTGGCTCCAAATCTGTACTATGATATTTCTCCTAACGAAAAGAGGAGGCATGGTAGATGGCACAAAATACTCCAGTGATGAGCAGGAATCCAATAAGTGCTCTAAGAGATTAATAATTTTATCACGTTTAGGGGAAGCGCCAAAACCGTAGGGGTCATACAGCGCCAGGAGAACGGGAGATAATCAGTTTCAATCCAAGGAAGGAGTGAACAGTTTTAATGCCTTGGATCAAGAGCCCTTCAACAGCATCAAGGAACTTCCCTTGAGGGTTGCACTAAGCTTAAAAGATCTAAAAAGTCTGAACACGCTTCCTTTAAGGGGTATTACAAACAAACTCTTAATTGCCTTCAAAATGGAACTTAATCAATTCCTGAAAAAAAT
Source organism: Cherax destructor (assembly GCA_009830355.1). Taxonomy (NCBI): domain Eukaryota; kingdom Metazoa; phylum Arthropoda; class Malacostraca; order Decapoda; family Parastacidae; genus Cherax; species Cherax destructor. The sequence goes on from WNWK01000032.1 coordinate 844,284, forward strand.
CCCGATCGGTAGGGCGTTCAGCTAGCACCAACAGCCTAACTGATTAGGCTATCAACAGGTAAGATTGGTCTAGGACCGGACTGCTGGGACGATGATCCCCCGAAACAATTTACAGGTAAATTAAAGGATAACACATTCACTTAAGCTTCGGATCAAGTGACACACAATCACAGCGTGAGAGTAAACACGAACTCACAAACATTCTGCAACAACCTTTATCCAAGAAAGAAAAAAAAAAGCCGAACGAATCCTCAAAAAACACGCTGGTAATATCCCTGTAGAATCAAAACATCATCACTAGCGACTCGCCCGAAAAAAATATAGCAATAAAATGCGAATTCACACGATAATGCAAAATGCACCCGAAAAATCATATTTTATTGGCTGGCCTCTCCCTCGCCTCCTACAAGTGGAGTGGTCAAACTTTTTATACGGCGAAATGAGAAAATATGAATAGAAATTGTGTCGGAGAAATGGAAAATTGATGGGAGATTTTTGGGCGAAGCTCCGAGCGCTGCCTAAACATAATCCCCAATGGGGCCTCCGCTCCCTGGCGGACCTCGGCCACCGTCTCCCGAGTTTCTTTGATTATCTTGTTTCTTATCGGCTTTGTTTGGGCGGGCAGCTGTTGGCTGGTGTCTCGGCTGCGAAGCACAGATAGGCTATCGTAGCTCGAGGCCCAGATTGGCAGGTGATGCTTAAATGCACCCACCGATATCCCTCGACCATCAACACTATCCTCATGCCAGTGGCACTATTCTCAGTGACACTATTCTATAGCGGCATTATTCTCACCCGGTTAAGAACCCCAGCGAGTCAGACCCCAAAATGTACAAACTCGTACTTTGCCTCAAGTGATGGACAAAAATGTGCGTCTGCTGGCTGCGATGCGACGTCGGCTAGTATCAGCAGGCAGTTTTACAGCAGTGGTCAAGCAGGAGAGATTCTTGAGGGATATTTCAACTCACTTCGTATTTTCAGAGGAGTTCAGAGCGGTGGCGGGAGCAGGAAGGTCGACAATAGCAGTCCTGGCCAGTGGAGACTCCACCTTACCAACAGCACTCGCACCCTCCAAGCGACCAGCTTTTCCTAGAATATTTTGTATTTCTTACTTATGTATATAAATACAGGTCTTGATGGAGAGTCACTTGAATATACAAATAAATGTCAGCATTATGGACATTCGGAGGTGGTATTCACAGCCCGGCCAGGCTGCCCGAAGCTCCTGAAGGAGTATGGCTACACACTTCAGACGCTGAACTAGCAACACTAGTGAGAAACTGGTGTTAGGTATTCGAACGAGTGACCTCTATACAAATCAGACAACCTTAACCAAATATTTTTTTACGATATTGGCGAAAGTTCACGCTAGAAAACTTGTCATTTTTGCGCGTGTGTATATTTCTCGATCATAAAGCAGACAAATAGAGAAGAAGCAGCTATCACACGAGGACGCTGGGGGAGGTGTGGGGTGGGGGAAAATCGCCCCTGTGTCCGGTGGTCAGAAGGACCGAGTGACCAACGCAGGACATGAACATAATCACGAACTCAATTGAATTTGGCGCCCAAATTGAAAATCTCGAGTGGACGCGATGGAGACACGAATGCGATTTAGAGGAGCGATAATGCTGAATATTTTAACGATATGAGATATGGAGAGGCTGGGAGATTGAGGAGAGGGAGAGAGCGAGGGAAGGAGGAGAAGGATGAGAAGAAGAAAGAAGAAGAGGAATGAAAGGAGGAGGATGAGTAAGAGAAAGAGGAGGAAAAAGATGAAGAGGAAAGAGTAGCTTAAAAGATGAAATAGTGAAGGCCAAGTTGGGAAGAGTAAGAAGTACGTAGAAGAGAGAGCGAAAATAAAATTAGTAGCTGAGTTAAAGGCAAATGAGTAAAGAGAGAGGAAAATAGGATTTTCGAGAACAACAACAAAAAATGTGAAGATGTAAAACCAAGGATGTAAAAATAGAAGTGAAACAAAATAAGAATAAGTAATAAGTGTAAACTGTAAAGAAATAGGAAAAGAAAACTGCAAGATGGAAGAAAAATATCCTTAGGGAAATGTTATCAAAATAATATATTTGAAAACAATAAGAAAATAAATAAAAAAAATATATAGAGGAAAGGAGGGAGAATCAAAGAGAAAAGATGTTTAGAATAACAGGACAGCCATGAATGAGGAGGAAAAAATAAGGAAAATTAATAGGGAGGGGGAAAGGCAATAGTGAAAGGTAATGACTGTTGTTCTAGATAACTGTAGAACATGACTTGTGCTTGTAGTGTTCTCGGTAACAGACACGTGTGTACTGATAAAGACATTAAAGAAACGTTCAGCCCCGAGAGGCTTCTTTGCAGTCCATTAAGTCTGCCGCAGCCACTCGCGGAGAAAGTTTATTTTTATTAAACGTTTTTACTAGTGCTTGCTTGTCTGTTGCCTACAACCTGTCGGTATCACCATACCAGAGACACCAGATGGCTCTGGGAATCATCGTCACGGCAGCCGGGCCCACACTAGGTCTCCTTGCTAAACTACCTGGCCGGTCAGCTGTTGGTGTTCCATAGATGCGTTCCGTAGGGGGACTGTTCCAGTGTGCAAATTTAAAACCAGTTCCTCCGGCAATTTCTAGGTGCAAATAATACTAATCCTTGCTCCCTTCCTCTCCAGAGAAAACAATTTGAGGGATTTTAGGCATTCCAAGAGACTATGAGTTTTTCTCCGATTTTACCTTGTTGACTATTACTACTCATATCCTATTTGCTGGAAAGGTTTAGATCCCTTTGCTCACTTTTCTAGTAATTCTTGTTTCATGCAGCTGTATAAATTACGAAAACGTATTACACGTCACGCACTGCGTCCAAATCCATGTTGTAATGGTCTAGCGTTTGCAACAGACAGGAGATTCTTGCTATAAACCCACATATTTCTGGGTTGTGTAAGTGTTTTGAGTTTATGTTGCGCAAATTTCTCAGTAATCTTTAAAAGAGTTTGATAATGTGCTACTTCAGCGCAATCGATCCACAGTAGCACTTGCTTTATTGGAATCGATCTCAAGGTAAAGACAGAACATGAATTTGCCTATGTAAAGAGGGACTATGAACTTTTTTAGGCAAGGATAAAAATCCAGGTTTTAGAAACAAATTTTGAAGTGGGAGATAAGTGAAGAGGTAGAGAAAAAATGTATGAGAAGTAAGGTAACTGGCAAGATATGATGGAAAATAGTAAGATGCGGATAAATGGGGATGAAATAAAAAGTGAGTTAGGAGAAAATAAACTGGCAGAAACGAACCATGGAACGGGCAGGGATTGTATTCATGGCAAGTGAGTCCTAAAACTCCAGGCCAGTGTGTAACTTTTAGGGCTCACTTGCTGGGGTTCAATCCCCGCCCGTTCCGTGGTTTGTTTACAATCGTGTTATTACGATTTTGCGAATCATGATCGTAGAAACGAATACAGTACCAGGGTAGAGGATAAAGGAAGAACATGTAGTAATACATGGAAATATTAACTAATATTAGATCGACTGATTAGAAGAGAAAAAGAGATTAGAGAAATTAGCAAATACAGGGGTAGTGAATTATTAACTGACAAAACGATGATTAAGAAATACTTAGAGCAGGAATAATTTAAGAATAATGAAGAAATAGAATGCAGATGAAGCCAAGGAATAGCAAAGTAATTAGGAAAAAACAAAAAGAGACATAAAAAACAAAAGAGACACAAAAGAATTAAGGGAAAAACGAAGCAAACTGCGATAAGGAGTATTTCGGGAATATGGTTGTAACTAATAGAAAAAGAAGGAAGAAGAGGAAGGAAAGAAAAATGGAAGAAAGAGGGGGAGGGAAGAGAGGCAATGATTTTAGATATTACCTCCGAAGTGGCTGGTTTATTGTGCTCCCCATCTCCGTTCTGTGGACGGTAGCCTACATCTACAACTCATCACGTGAACTTAAATAAGCATGTTTACGAAGCAACTTGCCATGTCAACAAACTGATGCTGTGGTCAATCTTAGGCTTGGTTACAGGTACATCACTCAGTTTGGCATGCTGTGTGATGAGGCGGCTGCTGATACTTATTTTCCTCAGAGAGGGTGAATAAATTGTACCACTCACACATGCTTCCTCACCACCACTTACCCACCAGAGCCAAGGGAACATTTCATATCACTCTGGGAAATGATGCCAAATACTGTGCCACACGCTGTTCCCGGCACGGTTTGGTGCCTGCCATCACGCCCCTGAGAAGTAAATAAACTTTGTGTCACTTGCTGCTCTGAACAGTGGGATGGGGTGGGATAAGTATTGTCAAAATAATGATTGTTATGATGATAAAGGCGGTAACAATGATAACAAGAATAAATGGGTAAAATAAGACGAAATTTCATTAATACATCTAATCTTATTTTAACATGTTGCTTTGCATAATAATAATAATAATAATAATAATAATAATAATAATAATAATAATAATAATAATAATAATAATAATAATAATAATAATAATAATAATAATAATAATAATAATAATAATAATAATAATAATACCATTGATATTATTATAATCAAGACATTCATTACTGATCTTAATTTTTTTAATGGAAGAACTTCATGATTCTAACCTGCTGAAGTTTGGTTTAATGTCTAGGGAAGGTAAAACGAAAAGTGAGGGATGAAAGGAAGGAGAAAAGGGGAGAGTAAGAGAGAGACAGAGAGAGAGAGAGAGAGGCAAATAAAGACAGAAAGGCAAAAAAGGTAAGGGGAGAAGACACTGTGAAAAGGAAAGGAAAAACCTGAAAGGATAAGAGGAGAAGACGAAGAGAGAGAATGCAGGAATAGAGTAAAACACTTATGGAAATAAAAGTGAGGGAAAAGGTTAAAGTGACCGAAAGTGAGGGAAGAAAAGGACAAAGAAACCAAAAATAAAAAGTGGTTATAGTATTTTTTTCTCGAAAAAGACGGAGAAGACATAGATAAGGGGAAATGGGGGAAATGTGAGGGTAGTTGGTGAGGGGAAATAAGGAGGATATGTGTGTGAGAGGAGGGAGAGAGGGAGGAAGACAAAATATAGTTTGAGCACTTTGGGAAGTGTAATGTATATAATCTAATTCTAATGGATATGGTTATCATGGTGGTGGTAGTGGTGGTGATGGGATAGGGGTGGTAGAGGTGGTGATGGTGGTGATGATGGTAGTGGTGGTGGTGGAGGTGTGGATGAGAATCATAGTGGAGATAGTTGTGGCTGTGATGGTGGGGATAGCAGTGGCAGCGATGACTGTTAGGACAGTGGTGGTGGTGGTGTAGATGAGGATGATAGTGGAGATAGTTGTGGCTGTGATGGTGAGGATATTGGTGACAACGATGATTGTGGTAGTGGTGGTGGTGAGTACGATTGAGGTTATGGTGGAGGGATAATGGTGAAGATGCGTTTGCGATGCTACGGGTGGTGATGGTGATTATTGTGGTGGTGATGAGAGGTGCTAGTGGTTGTGGAGGTGAAAATGATGAGGAGGGGTAGTGGTGATGGTGGTAGTAGTAGTAGTGGTGAAGATTTCTAGATGGTGTTGCAAAAGAAGTGATTACGAGGGTATTGTGGAGACATATGGGAGTGGAAGTTATGGTATCTGAAACGATACAGGAATTGGCACACTTACTCTTAGCCGATGACACAGTTCTTCTGGGAGATTCTCATGTGAAGTTGTTGCAAAGGTTGATGGAGTTTGTGAGAGGTTGCAAAAGAAGGAAATTGAAAGTGAAAATAACATGAAGACCTTGGTAATGAGAGAAGCAAAGTTTTGTCAATAGAAAAATGGATATCAGATTAAAAGGCGGTTTTAATGCAAAGAATAATAGTACAACTAGCCGAGATTCGAACCCGAGAAATTAGACAGCCTCCCCATGAAGGCAAGTAAACTCTCGACATTCTAGATCACTACACCACTAAGACTCCAGGGAAGATTCAGGGTAGAATCTTGGCTAGTTGCAACATTGTTATATGCTCTCTCTCTCTCTCTCTCTCTCTCTCTCTCTCTCTCTCTCTCTCTCTCTCTCTCTCTATATATATATATATATATATATATATATATATATATATATATATATATATATATATATATATATATATATATATATATATATATATATATATATTATATATATATATATATATATATATATATATATATATATATATATATATATATATATATATATATATATATATATATATATATATATATATATATACATATATATTTTAATATATATATATGTTGTGCCGAATAGGTAAAACTGGTCAATTATCAAGAACTCATTTAAAATTAAGTCATTTCTAAAAAATTATCTTATACGTTTAAAGATATATATTTTTCATTTATGTTAATGTAAAAATTAATAATTTTGTACCAAAAGAACATTAGAAAACTTACCTAACCTTATTATAATAAGCACAATTTAATTTAGTCTAATCCAACTAAATATATTTTAGATAAGTTTACACAAATTTTCGCTTGCCTTATTTGGCAAGAAGACCGTTGCTATTTAAGCCAAAATAGCAAATTTTACCTATTCGACATGATACACAAACACACACATACACACCACACACACACACACACACACACACACAACACACACACACACACACACACACACACACACACACACACACACACACACACACACACACACACACACACACACACACACACACACACACACAACATATAATACACAATATATATATATATATATATATATATATATATATATATATATATATATATATTTATATATATAAACACATTACTCTTTGTTAAAATGTATAAATACTTCTACAACTATTTTGATATTTAATCAAAATGTTTAATAACAAATAGAGATCAAAATTAATGATGGCGTTAATCATAACACTGATAATAATAACGATTGCGATAACGATGGAGATAACGTGATGCTAATGCATCAGTCGACACAGACAGACACCCGCAGAGAATCACATCGCTGACATCATTATTCAGGTATTGAAGTGTCCATTGCGTCAGAGACTAATGAATTAATTATTTTCCATTACGACATATCAAAATATTTTTCATTTGTATATTCGGCTAATTTTTACAATTTTATTATTGACAAAATGTGGAGATAATTTAATTTACATTTGTGGAATTAGAATAATTTCGTAATAATGACTGTCAGAAGTTCGGTTTACACAGATAAAACTAATTATTTTAGTGAAGAATATATGATATGTACACTTGCTTGCGTTGAAAAAAAAAAAAAAAGAAACATAGAGATGTTCATGCTGAAAAATATTCGAAATATATCGATGTTTATGTTGAATATACGAGAATTACACTGACGCTTACGCTTGATAGAAAATAAAAAAAAATAAAAAACGTGAAAGCCTTAAGAAATTACTGCCTAGTACAACGTGTCGAGAAATTGATATAGATAGTACTACGTGTGATATTTGTTGACATTCATTATTTCCCACCTCTTTTACTAGTGAGCTTCCTAACATGGAAACCAGATTTATTGTGGGAGCTGATAGCTGAGGTATCAGATCTATTCTTACACCGTATGTGACGGAGAACAGATTTTAACGCTCTTTCAATTATTCTTGTCCATGTATTATTTCATTAAGTTATGTATATACATATCGACGAAATATTTGAGTATGAATACAATACGTGGCAGTAATGTATGTACAGTAATGTGTGTGTATGAAATAATTTATGTATGAGTGGAATGCATATAATGTAGATACACTTAGTAGCTACTTTAATGCAAATATCAAATGAGCTAATCATGTGGCAGCACCTCAATGCTTAGAAACATGTAGACATGGTTAAGAGGTTCAATTCTTTTTCAGACAAAACATCAGAATAGTAAAGAAATATGAACTAAGTGACTCACTGTGGAATGATTGATGATGCCAAACGGGATAGTTTGAGTATGTCAGAAACAACTGATTTCCTGGGATTTTCACGCACAACAATCCCTAGCGTTTACAGAGAATGGTGTGAAAAGCAAAAAAATCCAGTGAGTGGCAGTTCTGTGGGCGAAAAGTCTTGATAATGAGAGAGGTCAGAAGAGAATAGCCAGACTGGTTTTAGTTGAGAGGATTTTTTATTTTATTTATTAACACATCGGCCGATTCCCACCAAGGCAGGGTGGCCCGAAAAAGAAAAACTTTCATCATCATTCACTCCATCACTGTCTTGCCAGAGAGGTGCTTTACACTACAGTTGTAAAACTGCAACATTAACACCCCTCCTTCAATAACTCAAATAACAAAGTGTTACAATAGAGGTATACAGAAAAGCATTTTTGAATGCACAACACGTCGAACCTTGAAGTGGACGGGCTACAGCAATAGAAGAGTGCATCGGGCTCCACTCCTGTTATATATAAAGAGAAACTGAGGCTACAGTGGGCAAAGATTAACCAAAACTGGACAGATAACGATTGGAAAAACGTCACCTGGTCTGACAAATCGCGATTTCTGCTGCTAAATGTAAATTGTAGGGTCAGAATTGGGCGTAAACCTTTGCAATGTGGTGGAGCGGGAGATTCGCAGCATAACTGCGCAGCCAACAAATCTGCAGCAACTGCGTGATACAGTTATCTCAACATGAACCAGAATCTCTTTGGAATGTTTCCAGCACCTTGTTGAGGAGGAGAAGGAGGTGTTGATTCGCCGGGAATTCTCCCGGCCCGGGACTATTCCAAATGGCGATCCGGCTCCGGCTCCCTGTCGTGGGAGTATCTGAGACCTATGTCTCCCATGGGAGGAGGTACAAGTACCCCCTCATCGTTGGGACCAACTGTTCCCAGGCTTAGCCACATTCCCCACCCGCACGGGGCGCGTAGGGAGAAGCTAGGCCTCTCTGGTCTGCCATCTTTCCTGATGGGAAGGGCAGGCTTGCGAGCTGCAGATGGTAGCAAGCTTCAGCTTTGGCACCTACCCTGCCCTAAAAGGGCTGGGCATGGTGATCTTCCCCGTATTGATTGCTCATCCTTGTTGAATCCATGCCACGAAGAGTTCAAGTTGTTCTGGGGAGGCCAGAGTGGGACCCTACCCAGTACTAGAAGGGCGTACCTAATAAAGTGTAATTAAGTGTATGTATGTGTGAAATATTTTTGAACATTCAGAGGAAGAATTTTTTTAAATTTTCTCCAATATTTCAAAATTTGGGAAAAATTTGGTTTCCTGTAAGTGTACTAGAAATTATGTAACTAACTGAACAAACATGGATTTATGAAAAATCTTTGTACATATGTATGCAATATTTTCATTTATAATTGTTCTCATTTCAAAAACACTTATAGAAAGGGGGAAAAAAACTTTTATTATACGACATTTCATCCACAGTGGGTGAAACATCTTTTCTGATAATAGTGACTGATATTACCTCTTGTCATTGTGTATCTCTTATACAAGAGCCCAGGCAGGAAGACTGGCCCTTATGCCTGTGCTTCAGGTTCTTGACGGCTAGGGTGCTCTTCACCAAGTCCTACGCTGAGGGACTGATTACTTCATCTTTTGTATACAGTTCTTCTGTCTTACAGTTATGTCCTTGAATCTGTATTAATAGAGCCATTAGATGATGAAATGTCTACAATAAAGATACCCAGATACTGCACATGTTTCTCATCAGCTTGTCAGTATTGTATACCATACAAACAAACACACACACACACACACACACCCACACACACACACATACACATATACACACGCACACGCACACGCACACACGAAAATCGGTCAAAGGAAATATATGGTAAACAGCCAGGTGAGGGACCACAGCCTAGGATGTTTAACTCTCCAGTGTGAAATTAATTACACAGCAAACAGGGCCCCACAGCAACTATTGTAGCACATTCATTTTGGAAGGCGTCGCCGGCCCCTGAGACAACCCCTTGAAGCTGGTCACTTCCCTCACCACCGGGGGAGGAGGTAAAGGGAAAGGAGGTGGGGGTTAGGAGAGTTGGGGAGGTAAGTTAAGGGGAGGAGACCGACGGAACCACTGGCTAGCAACAACACAATATGCAAGCCATGCTGCCTCTTGGGCCGCACCCCCCCTCCCTGATTATCGCTCCCGACACAGTGCCATCGTTAAGCCTCGGTGCCGGGCGATACAATACGGCTAATTTTCATATGTCTCTCGTCTGGGCAAGAGCCTTAGTGAACCATCGCCAACGTCGCTGCGCCGGCAGGCGGACGGACCTGCCGGAGGGTAGCAGCCACCCTTGCTGTAGGACCACGTAAGGCAGAGTATTGCCCGCCACGTCACACATAATGGTCCGGCCTGGTCAGCTCTTCGTTAAGTGGCTGCGTTGTAAAATCAATATAATTGTAAAGCTGACTTTGCATATCAATTATGGAATTCAATGAGGGTACATTAGCCATTCCAGCAGTAGGGAGCATCCTGCCGTTGGTGCTTCGAGGTACAGGTGACTTTGCTTCATCTCCTTGCAGGGGATACGACCCTCGTGCCTCACCATCAGGGACCCCGCTAATGCGAACAAGCTTATCTTAATCAAAAGAACATTCTGGCTCTGAGATATTTAGGTAGGCAGGGCACTGTCGAGTCCAGATACGACTGTTAATTCTACAGAAAATGTCCAAAGTAACTGCAGAGTGGCCGTTGCCTCGTTTAGGGATTAAACCCCCTGTTTTGGATACCCCCCTCTATCCCCCATTCGTCCCTTGGCTACTTCGAGAAGGAGCAGGGATGCAAGAAGGGGAAGGGAGGATAGGAAAGGGGAGAAGGAGGGGGGGATGCTAGGAGGCGACGAGCAGGGGAAAGAGGGGAGAGCGCTGGATTAGCAAAGAGGTATTCACCCTCACACTTGCATTTTTCCCCTCTAGCTGTGAAATAATTTAGATTAATGAGCATGAGGAAGCGAGGCCACACGGGGACTTTTGGTCCAGTTACTCATTAGAGGCCGCAGGCGGCCCACTCCTCGCCTAAGTTATGTGTCCGCAAAGTTTGCTCGCTCCCGCCGCTTATAATTACAGCCAGGTGTTTTACCTGTGTCCCCGCGGCCGCCCGGGACGCTGATGCTCTGAGTCACGACCAAACACCTACACGATTTGCATAAGATTAATGCGAGCAGAAACATTAATGCTCTCTGGTTAGAACACGTGCGCGCGCGCACACACCTACACTCCCTCCACCTTATACGTACACACATACGCAAACAAGCACCCCAACACACACACACACACACACACACACACACACACACACAATTCCTGATATATGTAAACAACCTTCAAGAGGAGATTGACGTTTAAATATTACAGTTTGCTGTTAACCATAATTTAACGGAAAAAAAAAACTGATAGAAGTTTTAAGTCAGACTACAAAGAGATTTAAATTTGTTGCAGGTATAGTCAAATGGTTACTGAAGTTCAACCCTAACAAGTGCAATGTCATGAAAGTTTAAGTGGTGGAGAGAAGCCTTGTGACGGAGTACAGATTGGGATGGAAGCAACACCAAATGTCCGACAAGAAAAAAGACCTAGGGTGAATATCAAATCAAATATCTGGACAGAAACACACATTAACCCCACCTCATGAGCAGTATATGCATGGCTAGCAAGTATAAGAATGGCTTGAAGAAATTAAAACAAGATTCTTTTAAAAGACTATGCATATGTTAAATCTGTCTTAGCGCAATGTTTCTCAGCTAGTGGGTCGTGCCCTATTAATGAGCCACAAGATGTCATTGATGGGAAGTGGGCTTCACACGGGTCAAGTGAAGAATAATTCTCACTATATGCCTCAATCATCAGTGAGAGAAAAACTAAATTTACTTTATTCCATTAGATTTTTGATCTGCTAAATTTTATGGATCAGGTTATGCACAGTCAACTGATATAAAGACAGTGTGTTTAAATTAGGAAACTAAAAGCATGTCCCAAAATTTGTTGTGGGTCCTCACCATCTCGAGACATAATGAAGTGGACCTTGAACTGCAAAAGGTTGAGAACCTTTCTCAGTAAGCATAATGTTCACACCTAGTTAAAGACTTTCAGAAGCTTCAAAACCTGGCAACCAGACTGCTTCCGAAACTGAGTAGACTGAACTACGAGGGAAGTCTAAAGGAAATGAACCTTAGAACTTGAAGGAGACAATAACCAGACGAGACAGTATTATGACATAAATATACTCAAGGGCATTGGCATGGTGGATGTGAAGGGTTTCTTTGATATGAGGGAAAACAGGACAAAAGGTTCATAAACAGAAGATAAAAGGGAAGGTAAATCACGGGGATGTTAGGAATTTGCAAAAGTGAAAAGAGAAACATGGAGACATGATAAGAATAGTATAGAGGAAAAGGCCAAATTGGAGCCGAAAATAATATACAGCCACACTGTAAGGAATAATACTATACAGAATCGAAAGAAGGAAAGAATAGACGGTGAAGAGCTGACTGTGAATAACTCAAGGGACTGTGAGGAACTAAAATTAAGATTCAAGGTGGTTACAGAGGCGTATAGGTATAACGACCTAACATGCAGAAGAAGCAATTTTTGGCATTACGTTTCTTAGGATTAAGCATTATCAAGTAGAATAAAGGATGTTTTTACACACATAAGAACATAAGAACATAAGAAAGGAGGAACACTGCAACAGGCCTACTGGCCCATACTTGGCAGGTCCATGTCAAAACCAACCCACCAACAAAAATATTTGTCCAACCCATCCCCATCCAAGGAACAAACCCCGACAATCTCCCTCCCCAACAATTGTGCAAATCCCGTTCAAATCCAACCCTTCTCACTCACAAGAAAACAGAAATAAGGAACACTGCAGCAAGCCAACTGGTCCACGCTAGGCAGGTCCCCCTAAAACCCAAAACCAATCCCACAAACAAAAACTCCTACCCAACCCACCTACTTCATCCATGGAATATGCTTCGATAATCAGGGCATTATAAAACAGGGTACTGGAAGAGCTGAAGAACCTGGTCCATCACAAGAGCACCACAGGAGCTGAAGCACCTGGTCCATCACCAGAGCACTGAATAAGCCGAAGCACCTGGTCCATCACCAGGGCACTGAATAAGCCGAAGCACCTGGTCCATCACCAGGGCACTGAATAAGCCAAAGCACCTGGTCCATCACCAGGGCACTGAATAAGCCGAAGCACCTGGTCCATCACCAGGGCACTGAATAAGCCGAAGCACCTGGTCCATCACCAGGGCACTGAATAAGCCGAAGCACCTGGTCCATCACCAGGGCACTAAATAAGTCGAAGCACCTGGTCCATCACCAGGGCACTGAATAAGTCGAAGCACCTGGTCCATCACCAGGGCACTGAATAAGTCGAAGCACCTGGTCCATCACCAGGGCACTGAATAAGTCGAAGCACCTGGTCCATCACCAGGCCACTGAATAAGTCGAAGCACCTGGTCCATCACCAGGGCACTGAATAAGTCGAAGCACCTGATCCATCACCAGGGCTACAAAGGTAATGAATCATAATCACATCATATATAGTTACAATCATGAACAAATTACACATACACACACATATATACATACACACACGCACATACAACAGGCCCAGTTTTCAATCGACATGTACATAGGACAAAATGGTAATTAATACACATACATACACACACATACACACACACACCTTGTCCATCACCAGGGCACTGAATAAGTCGAAGCACCTGATCCATCACCAGGGCTACAAAGGTAATGAATCATAATCACATCATATATAGTTACAATCATGAACAAATTACACACATACACACATATATACATACACACACGCACATACAACAGGCCTAGTTTTCAATCGACATGTGCATAGGACAAAATGGTAATTAATACACACACACACACACACACACACATATATACACATATATATACACACACACACATACACACACACACACACACATACATACACACACACATACACATACACACACACACACACACACATATATATATATATATGTATATATATATATATATATATATATATATATGTATATATATATATATATATATATATATTATATATATATATATATATATATATATATATATATGTATATATACATGTGTATGTATATATACATGTGTCCAGGTCAGTATTGTCGATGCCCTCGACCGATCTATCCAAATGGCAATCAGAGTGGCAGTGAGGTCAGTAAGTGGGGGCATGTGGGCACTCAATCAGCCTCGCAACAAGATGATCAAAGCCAGACGAGAACGTCACACAATTGGTCATCACTAACGAGGGAACTGCTTGAACCAGAGGCATCCCGCGGCAGCCACCAAATCGTGGACAGATGAACTTGATTTAGTAGCTAGACCCGCCTGATTGGAAGAGAACGGCAGTAAATCTGTCGCCTTGTGTGATTAGCAGAGCACAATCACTGACAGTCTATCTCGTCTTTCGACTTCCTTAATTAACAGCAAAATCAGAACCGTTATAATAGCTAGACTACATTTTAAAGACCATTAAATCCTTAAATTATAGAAGACACCATAACAATATTATAGATGCGAATAAAAAAGTAAATTATAAAAAAAGGAATTTAGATTGTGGATCAACCCTTGAATATTCTGAAATGAATATGGGCGCCTCTCAGTGTGTCTCTGAGAGCCGTTTCCTCAGTTCCTGGCGTTGCTTTCTGTACAACTTCCTGCATTGTGTACACTCCATAAAGTGCAGAGCAAGAGAAGGGGACGAGGCTTCATTCTGTTCAAAGAAATTTATTCACTGATCTTCTAGGGGACTTTTGAAAGAGGCGTGGCAGTTGATAAATAATAATAATAATAATAATAATAATAATAATATTGATATTATTAATATTATTATTATTATTATTATTATTATTATTATTATTGTGGGTCATTAGGCCTCAAGAATTGGTGGAAATTCAAGCCTCAGTCCGTTAATTTTGAAAGAGAAGAGCTACCTAGTTACTCAAACGCGCATTTGGGAGAGGAGAGAGGTGTCACTGGGAGACCTTGTACCAGGACTCTTGAAACGACTGAAGGAAGGATACGTATGTGAGACTCGTGGAGGTTTGTAGTGGGGTTGAGCTGGATATACTAAAGCGGTGTGTAGTGGAGGGGTGTGGTAATTAGTGATAATGCTGATGATGATTGTGGCGTGTTGCTGTCGGCGTTACTAGTGCAAGTGGTGGTGCAGGTGGTGATGGTGGCATTTGTGATGTCGGTGTTGACATTGTTGGTGTTGGCTATGCTAGTGTTGTATAATTGTTAAAATTACAGACAATGTGATTAGTAAACACACACATGAGCTATTAATAATACATTCACTACGGTTCCATTTCGCAGACCATGAGCTTTCTTATGCCAGTACATATAGGCGCAACAATTTCTACATAATATTAACAAATTGAAATTTACACAGCTCAAAAATGAATGGCAAGCTGTGCTTGAAGCCCATCAGAAAAGGCATTCTCGAGTAACTGATCTGATTCCATTGTCTCATAAGTTGCACTTGTCTATGTTTTCCTTAAGATATATGTTGGTGACCCTGGTGGTTTGGATATTCGTGTTGGTGGTTTAGCAACTGTTAGTGACGTTGGGGGGTTTGATGATGTGGTGATGGTGATTTTGATGATGATGGGGATGGTGATTATGATTTTTATGGTGGTGATTTTTAAAGATTATGGTAAAGTTGGCGATTAAGATGATTTTGATGGTGAGGATATTGACGTTCCTGTCATTACTGTTATTACTTTAAATATTCTTCATATTATTATTCATTTATCTTAAACTAATAGTACTGTTCTTTTAACTATACTCAACATTATCGTTGCTTAATTTATTCTTTTCATTATTGTAAATATTTATAAAATTACTGTATTTCCTTATTTTTAACATTTCTATTAATTTAATTATAATTATTAATAACATTCTTATTATTTTTACTATGATAAGTATTTGTACTGCTTTACTGTTATTGCGATTAATTATTTAAACATTATTCTTATTATAAACCATATTTTTTTATGTTAATTATCAAATCTCATAATATTAAGCCTAATTATTACTTCTTATTTCCCTGGTGTATTTACTTTACTCTTTCCCTCAGCTTTATTCCTTCTTTTACTTAAATTCCGCTTCTCTTTTCGCCAGCGAGTAGGTGAACAAGAGGCAGGAGTAAGCGAACGAGAATCAGCGAGTGAAAGAGTCAGCAATCGAAAGAACAAGTCAGCGAGCGAGCGAGCGAGCAAATGACGGAACGAGGCAGCAAGCGAGCTCTTAATGACCCCGCCAGTGATCCCAGTTCCATCCAGAGATGCATCGCACCTCGAAAGTGCTGATTAAAAATGGAGTGAGCCAGAGAGGATTGACGACACTTTGGAGCTGAGCACGACGCTGGCCCCGCTGTAGGTGAGGTCTTATTTGTAGCTCTCATGGAATATTGAAGGTTTTTACGCTGCTTTGTCTAGACTCGGGAGGAGGGAGAGTGGGATGAGGGAGGGATAGTATAAGAGGGAGGGAGAGTAGAGGAGGGAGGGAGAGTAGTAGGAAGATGTAGGGAGAGGGGAAGGAAGAGGGGGACGAAGAGGGAGAGTAGTAGGAAGCTGGAGGGAGAAAGGGAGGGAGAGCAAGAAGTAGAGGTAGGGAAGACAAGACGTAAAGGGAGGGAGAGTAAGAGGTAAAAGGGAGGGAGAGCAAGAGATAGAGGAAGGGAGAGCAAGAAGTAATGGAAGAATGGGAAGCAGAAAAACGGAAAGAGAGAGAGAGAGAGAGGAGAGAGAGAGAGAGAGAGAGAGAGAGAGAGAGAGAGAGAGAGAGATTACTTTATTATTTAATCTATTTGTAAGATGTGGGATAAGTCTTGCACTTCTGCTTATATTCAGCAAACACTTTTATTTGTTTTCTGAATATTTAAAGAAGTCTCATCTTTGCAGTGTTTCCTCTCCAATAACATGGGGGGAAAGAATGATTTTTTCTATATTCCTCATTTTCTAGAAAATGAGGAAATTTCACTATTGGGCTTTATTAATGTGTGGATATAGTACTGAACTTTAGACTGAGATGGCTGTTTCTGTATCAATGCATGGAAACTGGATGTCCTACTACTGTTTGAAGAAGTACAAAGGGGAAGAGAAAGTATGAATTGAGAGGAGAAAAATGGAATTGCGTCAGGTAGTTTGTTCTAAAAGAACAAGAGTTAAAGAGGTAGTGGAAATGTTAACTGTTTTTTTAAAGAAAGAGGTAAAAATATCCTGTCTGTCTATTTTAAATAAAACATTATTACCTTAATTTTTCTAAATTAATAATAAAGACTAGGCATTCTAACAACTTACAACCACATTCACTATAATTTTCTGTGACTCATTTCGTTACTGTGTTAACTCATTATTATTGTTCATTACCATCGAAACTTGTTTAGCAAACAAATGTTGTAGTTCCTGGCCCCATTATGTACCTGTGTGAAAATTTGACTACCGCCCACAGGATGTGTATGGGGGTGCGTAATAAAACTATCAATCTAACCAATATATTGCGGCATGGAAGTGGAAGCAGTCCATACAAAGTCTTAGAGTAGTCAGGAAGTGGAACCTGGAGAATGGAGAGGTAGAGGCAGAATTAAAACAGCTTTAGAAAAAGGCACGATAAGGATCTCGAAGACAGGAGTGAATCTATTAGAGACCGGAGGACAGCTGAAACTCAACTTCCTCAGGATGTCCTAGATCAGAAGTCAAAATTGCCACAAGGGAAGGTAACCGCTGCCTTGCTCCTCCACCATACACTAAACGAAGAAAGCTGTATCACTGAGAGATAACACAGTCCCTGATAATAATGGGAACATTTTTCTTTTCTAATAATGGTAGAAGTTTGAACTCAAGGCTAAACGTTTACTAGTCATGCACTATCACTGTACCGAGTAACTACAATAGACCTGAGAACCCCTTTTTGAGCAGATATCTTCAGGAACTTCCGTCTGATGCGATAACTATCCCGCTTATTTCTTGAAGTAGTTTCAATCGGGTTATTATGATTTTTTCCGAAACAAAATCCTTTATAAAGAACAAAAAGGCACAATACCGTGACTGGAACAATACAAGAATAACCTCACATAAGAGACTGAAATTTTTGATGACTTTCGGTCTGACTTGAACCATTAAAACTCTTCGCAGTTCATTCTTTCGCCAATTTCATAAACTCTGCCCACTCATGCTGAACGGACT
>WNWK01000032.1:865000-902500 GCA_009830355.1 Cherax destructor
CCCATTTTACTAATGGGTGAACATAGTCAACCGGTGTAAGGAAACACGTCCGATTTTTCCACCCCCTTCGCCGGGAATCGAACCCGGACAATCGCCGTGTGAAGCAAGAGCTTTTGCCACCAGGCCACGTAAACAGTAGAGAAAGGAAAGTAAGGAAGAAGAGGCAGGTAAAATACCCCGAAAAGATAGCAACGAAGGTTTAAGATGCTGATGGGGAAGAGCTGGATTAGAGATAAGAATTTGCCGTGTCGAGTATTCAACTACAAGCATGAAGTGGAATGACAGTCAAAATAAAAACACTGCACATTTCAACCCCATATAAGGAGTGACAGTTTTATCATTTCATCACATAAGAGGGAGACATCGTTCCATACCGAATTAATTATAATCCTATTTAATTTTACCGAAATGAGTACGAAATTTGACCTTGAGGGCAATTCCTCTATCTAATTTGGTAATTACATATAACTCATGTTTACGGCGAGGTATATCTTGTGTTCATATAAAATTAATAGCATATTATGGTGAAAACGTATTGTATATTATGGTTGAAAACTTATATAGCACATTTTAGTTCTGACAGGTAGGTAAAAGCTCGGTATATCAAGCAAATCACCTTTGATTTTGGCTGTTAACCGGATGGGTAACAGTGTGCAGGAGCTTCCTTGCTTGACAAGCCTTCTTGCTTGATAAGCTTCCTTGCTTGACAAGCCTTCTTACTTGATAAGCCTTCTTGCGTGATAAGCTTCCTTGCTTGACAAGCCTTCTTGCTTGATAAGCCTTCTTATAAATTAGACACATATGCAACACTTGGGTATCTTTATTGAGGAATAAAGATACCCAATAAAGATACCCAAGTGTCGCATATGTGTCTAATTTATAACTTGTCGGTTCTCTGAACCATTCATCTACATAAGGCTTCTTGTTTGACAAGCTTCATTGCTTGAGAAGCCTCCTTGCTTGATAAGCCTCCTTGCTTGATAAGCCTCTTTGCTTGATAAACCTCCTTGCTTAATAAGAATCCTTACTTGATGAGCCTCCTTGCTAAATAAGCTTCCTTTCTTGATAAGCCTCCTTGCTTCATAAGCCTCCTTGCTTCATAAGCCTCCTTGCTTCAAAAGCCTCCTAGCTTGATAAGCCACGGATTTCAGTCTCGGAGATGAAGTCATGAATGATTGTTTATATCACATCAGTCATTTCCCACCGGTGTAGAGTGACTCAAAGAAAACACTCACTGAGAGTGATTAGTCCAGGAGCCAGAAAAATGGGGTGATCGAAACGTCCCACTAGCTTCCCAACACCATGCTTCATTTTTCTTTTAAACTTTCATGCTACTCTGAATTTCTTTTAAAGGTTTTTCTGCCAAAATATTTTAGATAACACCCATCCTAAGAGCCGTTCAAATAAGAGATTATCTGTTTCTTGGTATTCATTTGACACGGCAAACGTCAGATAAAATGTATATTCCAACTAAACAACCTGAGGCTTTCAATGAATAAGTATAACTTATAATGTATACAATCTTACGATGCATTTGCTTTTTATGTTTTAACACTCCTTTCATAGCAAAAATTCTGAGAGTTGGAAAATCAGTCCGATTCATCCTTATAACTCTTGTATCCAGCACCCAGTAACCGTGGTCGCTCTCAAGTCAGAAAACGGGTCATCAATGGACGAGAACCCGTGTCAAGATTCATGTTTCGTGACGACGGTCAAGAACCCGTGTCAAGACTCATGTTTCGTGACGACGGTCAAGAACCCGTGTCAAGACTCATGTTTCGTGACTACGGTCGAGAACCCGTGTCAAGACTCATGTTTCGTGACGATCAAAACACCACCACCAACTGAAACTACCAGTGATTCCGATGAATGAAAAACATGTGCAACACCTTGGCAATAAAAGATACTCAAGTATTTCACGTGTTTCTTATTCGTCAACTATACAGCATCAATAATACCATGATATTCGGTGATTTCGACGTAGTTATGTTGCCAAAATTTACAGTTCAGTTTGAAATTCTCAATAAATGACGATCTGGTCGATTGTAACTTTTCGATGATGTTTGTGGAGAATATTTCACTGATTTCACTTTTGTAAGTTTGTAAATAATTTTGGGTTGATTTCATCATTAATATATTCACTCACTTTAGCAAGTTTAGGTCTGAGTGCTCTTACTTTTAATGTAAAATATTAACAACTTGTGTACTACTGTCTACTTCTGTGAAAGCATAAGAAAAAAAGTTAAAAACTTTAAAGGGAGTCCAAGTTTTTAACATAGCTTAAGATATATATATATATATATATATATATATATATATATATATATATATATATATATATATATATATATATATATATATATATATATATATATAACAGTGGTACCCGGTTTACGATGGTCCCCAAACTCACCCTTTTATGTAAGTTTATTTTTAAATGCTTTTGTAAGTGTAATTTTGGGGGTCTAAAAGGACTAGTCTATTTACAACATTTCTTAAGGAGATAAATTCGTTTGGTAATGGCACTTGAACAGCATTCTGGAATGAAAAAATATCGTAAACCGGGGTACCACTGTATATATAACCCTAACAAACGGGAATAGTTTAAGTGAAGTGTCTCCAATGTCCACTGTTTTTTTAACTCTCTTCTTCCATCCCCAGTGAAAACAAAACAAAAACACGGGACCTAAATGCGTGTGCTTCACCCCTGGCAGAAATTTGCACAGTACCTTTGTTCAAAGTCTCACCCAGACTGGTTCAGATTTAAAGGAATCGTCGGAGAGGAATAACCGCCCCTCCTTTTTCCCCCTTTTCCGAATGTACGTAATTGTATAGATTGTTGAGTCAAATGTAAGAAATGTGTTAGCGGTTTTTTGGGGGTTTGTGTTTGCGTGTATTTGCAGTGTGTGTGTGTGTGTGTGAGTGGGCCTTGCCATATAACATATACATTTCTAAAGTAAGTTTGATTTCGAGGAAAAATAATTCCCTTTAGAACTTTGCCTTGAACCTCCCTCAATAGGTATATTTTGCCATCTGTATTTTTTTTCACTTAAAGTGTCTGCAGAATTTGAAAGGATGATAACGAATTATTGGTGATTGCAAGAGTTATGAGACGCATATCAACACAAATCAGACATTCACTCATGTCGCGGCTGTAACAGCTATTAAAAAATTTAAAGCGAACCAGAAATCACAAATGAGGACACAAATTTCCAACCATGTACCATGCAAGAACAGGGAGATAGACAAAAATAATAGGAGAAAGTGAATAGAGTAAAACCAGTATTAAGAAACAGGATTGAGATTAAGTCACCACACATACCGAAGCCAGAAACATGCGAAGATTAACACTTTGTTCATGTGGAACCCGGAAATCCGTATGGTCGTATATCCCATGGGAATCTGATAATTTTTTTGTGTAAGTATTTGAAGTGCAATTGAAATTCCATGGATCAAGAGCCCTTCACTAATATCAAGCCACCCTCTTCGAAAAAAGAGAAACATACATTGACTTTAGAAAAACCATAATTTACTTGAGCCATCAAGTAATAATAATTAAAAATGGAACAGGTGTTTTGTGCCAAAATTTTGACAGCGCCATCCCTCAAACTGAAGAGTCGAGTTACATGAACATATATATAACTAAATTTGAGAACTCTTCCAGAAGGTGGAAGAAAACAGGAATGTCATGAAATGAGAGGACTCGTCACGGACAGAACACAGACTGAATATATGTCATATCTGAGACACAGGTGCAAACTTGTTAGTGTACATTAATGGGACATAAAATTTTCTTTTCAGTCTCCTGAAAGTCCACTTGACGGAATGATTTGAAACGTATTCTTTCTAAAAAAAGTTTTTCGCTTTTTTCATTCAGTTTATTTTAGCTTCAGTGTATTTCTTCACTATAGTTTTCACCTTCTATAATTGATCTTACCTGATAATTTCTTTGCAGTTTTTGTTTTACAATACTTCTACTGAATTTTCTTTAGTAATCCTTCATTATTTCTGATCAGAGAGTGTATTACAGGGCTGAATCTTAGCTTTACTAAATTTTCCTATCTGTTCTCTTTTTTTTATATGTTCTATTCATTCATGTCTTTATATGTTCTATTCATTCCTGTTTTTTCCGCAATTTCAAAGATAGTCTTCCATGATAACGACTGCGAAAGCTTAATCAAAATCTATCTATATGCAGTTATCTCATCCTTCTAATGCAAGTAGTGTGTATCAGACTGTCACAGACCAACTCACTGTTGGTCACAGTTTCAATTTTAAGTATATTAATACGAAGCACTTAACTTTGTGGAGTACTCATTGCAAGGAGAGGTGGAGGCTCTATCTACCATCCACTAACTGCGAGACACAAACGCTTTTCTTCTATCCAGGCATTCCATATGAAGCTTAGAGGTATTAAAATTTGAACTTTTTAATAGTGAATACTATGAAAACTTGTCTTTGGTTAATGCTATATATCTTCAAATTAAATAATATCGCTTGTTTACGAATTGTTAAGCATTTCAAAATATCTTTGGGTGTTCACTGCATGTGGCAGGATTTACTGACATAACTTTGAACCAGCTTGGTGCTCCGGAGTATGGGCAATACTATATAAATATATATATAGTATTGCAACTACGAACGAGTGCCATTTAATCAATAACAACACTGCGACTAGCCGGGGGATCGAACCCGTGTTGTTTTACCACCCTCATTGTAAGCGAAAATTCCACGACGCTCTAACCCACGGGACCATACAATCCTACAAGAATCACGCACCCAGCAGAGCTAGGTGTTGTACCATGATCCGAGTACATACGATTGTGTGGGTGCTTCAGAGCTAATTTCATTCTTCTCCACAAGCAGTATATATAGCATTGTAACCACGAACGAGTGGTATTTAATCAATAACAACTCTCTCTCCCTCTCTGTTTCTCTCTCTCTCTCTCTCTCTCTCTCTCTCTCTCTCTCTCTCTCTCTCTCTCTCTCTATATATATATATATATATATATATATATATATATATATAAAGGGGTCCACCTCTAGTGCAAATGGTGGGACCCATAGCCTCGGAGAAATGGATAAAACGGCTTCAAGGAAGAATATTTGGATTTTTTCCTGAAGCCATTTGAATATTCGACTTCCCCTACCACACCATCTTTTCATTCTTATATATATATATATATATATATATATATATATATATATATAATATAGAGCTAAAAAAGGGAAAGTATTACTCACACAATTGTTAGACAGCATAAGTATACTCGTTTAGGTCATTCTGCACAAGAAAAAACTATTATAGTAACAAACTTATGTTAGAAATAATTATTTACTACATAAGAATTAAAAAAAATATCGTAATAACAGTAGTAGTAGTAATAGTAGTAGCAATAGAAGTAGTAGTAATAATTATAATAGTAGTAGTGGTATATTGACAATATAATATTTACCTCAAGATATATTGCTACCTAGATTCGTCAAAATCGTTTTAGCCGATTATGACGTACTTGCCTCTAAAACGAACACGACGCGCACGTAATACTAATCCTGCTAAGGTTACACGAAATAAGTTTGTTGTCACCTTCACACTCTCTTACTGAAAACAATGGACAAATAATAATAATATAGCCAGTTTTTCCGACTGGAAGACGGTCAGTGAGAGATTTTATATTATGTTTTGAACATGTCCACTCATAGGGGCTTTCAAAACAAACTTTCGTTCGGACAGTGCTTCGCATATATCGCCACTTTACCAATGAACGAAAAGTTATCCCGATGAAGCTTCTTCTTCATATTACGTCTTTATTTTTCTATATCAGTATAATTTTACCTAATTCGTTACGTTAAGGAAAAGAAAAGAAAAACTTTCTCGTCGAAAACTTGGGTTTGATTGGCTGTGTCTGGCTCGAGCATAAGTAATGCGTCTCTCCACACTACTACTCTCTGATTGGCTGAGCTTATGTTTACAAAGGTGACATCGCTACACGACTTTCCGAGTCTGCGGATGACAATAGCGTGAATAGATAATGCTGAATCGGCTCCGTTAGGCTTTGTACACGATTACTGCGCCTTTAGTCCACTAAGGCAAATTGAATGATTAGGAATATAATTTTACTTAACAGGGTTAGAAAGGTTGATATCCATAATACGGCTTAGTACTTTGAAAAGTGCAATTGGTATCAGTGAAAGCCGGAGCAGAAGCAAGTATTCGGTGCTAATGAAGAGCTTTCCTACGCAGCGACACAATTCTTTTTTTCAGCTTAAGTGAAGCTTTCGATAATTTTTTTTTTTTGGAGGGGAAGGGGATTGATGGGAGTTTATTTTGGAGTTTACTTGCTGTCCTTATGTATCTATGTTAGAAATGGATGGAGGCAGAAAAAGGGGAGGGGGTTAAAGGTTTAAGCCTACTGATCAATAAGAACAGAGAAGATATAGAACTGAGAGTAAATGGGGATAGAGCATGTGTAAATCAGATTTAGATAGGTTTAGAACAGGTATGGAGCAGGTTCAGAACAAGTATAGAAGGAATTGAGCAGAACTAGAGCCTACATAATGTATAGAGCAAAGTCAGGAAGGTATGGAGCAGATAAGTAAGACACATGTGAGGCATTTAGGTATGTTTCTTCCGAAACGTTTCGCCTACAAAGTAGGCTCCTTCAGTCGAACAGAAGAAGCAGCAGAAGAGGTAGAGATGTAAAGACGAAGTAATCAGTCCATCATCCTCGAAGACGTAGCTTTGAGGTGGTCGGTCCCTCGGACTGGTGGAGGAGACTTCTGCTACATAGTCTGGAACAATATTCCCAAACTACGTCTGAGAGAGTGATAGCCTCATTACATCGTTTTTACATCTCTACTGCTTCTGCTGCCTCTTCTGTAATCGACTGACGAAGCCTAGTGTGTACGCGAAACGTTGGGGAATAAAAATGTTTCAATTTTACATATATGTCTTACTTATAAACTTGTATGTATTGTATACCATTATTATATTCACAAGGTATACAGCAGGTACAAATACAGATATATACAGAGTATCGACATTATTTTAATCAAGTACAAAACAGTCGTAGATTACGTATAGATCAGATATAGAGAAGGAACAGAGCAGGCATACAGTAGTTATGAAGCAGGTATAGAGCAGATATATAATAGGCATATGCATGTATAGTGCAAGTATAGAACGAGAGGGAGAGGCGCGCTTCGACCATTTCCACTCGAGAATTTGCGAGGGACGGACACGTACACAGGTTAAAGATGTGATGAAGCAGAAATGAAAATTCATGTTTTTTTCATGTCTGAAGGGAAGGGGAATGTGATGTACGGAGCGATATGTGTTCGGGGAAGTAACATTTGACGTGATATAGGTATATAGGGGAGAGTGAGGGGGAGCGAGAGAGGGGAAGGAGAGAAAGAGGGGAGATAGAGACAGACAGACAGAGAGACAGAAGGGATGGAGAGAAAAGGGAAGGAGGGAAGGTGCAGGGCGAGAGATAAAGAAGCGAACACTAAGGGGTTAATGTTACATGCTGTGACGTTCAGGGGGAAAGGAGAGGAGGAGGAAACGTGTGGCGTGACACAGAGGGGAAGAGGTTGGGGGAGAGTGTGTGTGTGTCGAGTGTCAAGTGGTAGAGGGGAGAGGGCAGCCATGGATGCTGCAACGCAGGTGGGCAAGGCACGGATACAGCCTCTTGATTATGACAGGTGAGGAGGGGGGCATATATGTGAAAGAACGATCATAAAACTCACGTGACCAGAAACAAGTAAACAAGATTAGATTCTGCAGCCGAGGCGGCTAGTTTATCGCGCCCCGTCCCCCCAATATCCATCCCGTGGATAGTTGTGCAAGAGGACATGGATTCAAGCAAATCCTAGAAAATTGCCCTAAAAGAGTTAACAG
Source organism: Cherax destructor (assembly GCA_009830355.1). Lineage (NCBI taxonomy): Eukaryota > Metazoa > Arthropoda > Malacostraca > Decapoda > Parastacidae > Cherax > Cherax destructor. Next base: position 872,901 of record WNWK01000032.1, read on the forward strand.
GAGGAGAATTAGGATATGTTTGTTTACAAATTGTTCTTATTTAATCTATTACAACCGAATTTAGGGTACTCAAAATTCCTGGTATCACTAAAAAAATGATGAAACTCAAATAGCTGAGTTTCATCACATGTTCATAACAGGTTGAAAACAAACAGGTGAACACAGGAAGAGGCTATGGGAACCCGTGTAAACAAATAAGATAACCCAAATACACAGGGGTTATAAGATTTAGAGATCTGTTGGGGAACTGAGATAGAAAGATTGAGGTTCAAGTGATAGAAATTAGCAGGGAGCAAATATGATAGGGAAGTACATGGTATGGTACGACGTGACGCATTTATGGACACTAAGTTTCAGACTTGATTCTATCTTAGTCTCTCTACCTCTCTCTCTCTCTATTTCTTCCTCCCTCTCTCTGTCTCTCTGTCTCTCCCTCTTTCTGTCTCTCTGTCTCTCCCTCTTTCTGTCTCTCTGTCTCTCTGTCTCTCTGTCTCTCTGTCTCTCCCTCTCTCTCTCTCTCTCTCATGATGTCACCTGGGTACATTGGAAGGTGTGACACCTCCTCTGACATGGGTCTAGAACACGATAATAAAATGTAGATTGAAATTCGTGCGGCCTCCTGTAAAAGTCAGGCGGAGTGAGGATTATTGCAGGGGTGTCGGCCAGAAGTCCTGCTCCAAATGCATTGATGGAGAGCCTGCTGAAGGGGGACCCTCCTACCTTGTTTGTTGGAGGGGGAATTTGGGACTGGAGGAGAGGCAAGGGCTGTGTGTCCTGTTAGAGAAAGGTTAGAGGGTGATGGAGGGAAGTTGTAGAATGGTGATGTGATGGAGGGAGGTTGAAGGGTGATAGAATGATGTGGTAGAGGTTAATGGGTAGTGAAATGGTGGAGGGAAGTTGAAGGGTGGTGATGGGAAGTTTTAGAGAATTGGAGTGAATCTTAATATTGTCTCGAGGAATACGACTCTCTCCTCAAGACCATGCTAGAGAGTGTATTGAATCTTTCCCTCGATGATGGACAGTGGTTGCAAGCCTCACTTCCAGTCAGACTTGGGGGGCTGGGAGTACGCAAATCCTCCCAGATTGCCCTACCAGCCTTCTTATCCTCTTTCATAGCATCAAATGAGCTAATAAAACAAATTCTTCCATACAACCTCAGTGATTCAGCAGGAATACAGGACCCTAGCTACACCAGTGCCATCACTGAATGGGAGACTCTTGCTGCTCCAACACCAAAACCTAGTGAAGAACTGGCCTACAAACAGTCAAGCTGGGACAGCCCCATTGTTGAAAAGATACTTGCCAATATGCTCAGGGCCGTAACATCAGACAGGGAGACTGCCCGTCTCCTAGCCGTGAGTGCACCTCACTCTGGGGACTTCCTCCAAACAGTTCCCATTTCGGCCATGGGAACACGCCTGGACCCTAAGACCCTTCGTATTGCAGTGGCTCTGCGCCTTGCTGCCCCCATTCACACGGAATATACGTGTATTTGCGGCGATGCGCAAGCCGACCAATATGGTCTACATGGTCTTAACTGTTCTAAAACCAAGGGTTGGCATGCAAGACACAATGAGGTCAACGACATCATAAAGAGAACCCTCGCAACAGCTGGATGCCCAGCCGAGAGAGAGCCTCGATCACTAGCAGCCAACAACGCCCACAACCCAGCAAACCGCCCCGACGGGATCACCATCTATCCTTGGAAGAATGGCAAGCTCTTAGCATGGGATTATACCTGCGTGTCGACACTGGCTGACACCTACATCCATCACAGTGTTGGGCGACAGGGAGGAGCTGCTGACCACAGAGAGGAGTACAAGATCGGCAAGTACAGGGACATAAGCCAACAGTATAAATTTGTCCCAGTGGGATCAGAGACCTTGGGAGCGTGGGGAAAAAATGCAACACGTTTCCTTAAAGAGCTGGGTTCCAGAATCATCGACACCACCAGGGACCCAAGGGCAGCCACGTTCATGTTCCAGCGTCTCAGCGTGGCCATCCAGAGGGGAAACGCATGCTGCATACTGGGCTCGCGTCCGGCTTCGGAGGAGCTGGAGGAGATTCATAATCTTTGACATATTGTACCATTGTATTCATGTTCACGTTTGTGTGTTTTATAAATGTATTCTGTATATTAATAAAGCATTTATATGTATGTATGTGTGTATATAGGATGGGGTGGTAGGAGAAGTGGAATATTCAAACGGCTTCAGGAAGAAATCCAAATATTCTTCCTTGATGCCTTTTTATCCACTTCTCCGAGGCTATGGGTCCCACAATTTGCACTAGAGGTGGACCCCATCCTATTTATTGAAAAATATATATATATATATATATATATATATATATATATATATATATATATATATATATATATATATATATATATATATATATATATATATATATGCAAAAAGATCACAGTAAACAGGTGATATCAAAATATGCAAGACAACCACTATGAAAAAATAGAAGAATTCTATTTTTTCATAGTGGTTGTCTTGCATATATATATATATATATATATATATATATATATATATATATATATATACATATAATAATAATATAATAAACTATATATCTGTCGATATGAAAGTTTCAAACCCACACTCTTCATAATCACCTCGGTTGATGTATTAAAAGCATGGTGTCTTTAGCCACTACACAAGTGATCCATATTAGGATTAAGTATAGAATGTTGTAAATTTCATGTAAGTGAGACAACTCGTGATATCAAGACATGACACCTAGAACAGAAATATGCACTTTAAACACAAAACCAACACGGTGTAAATGATGTATAGGGACAAGACCACACAAATTTTGGCCTAAGACAACATTTTTTTAATTAAAACAAATTTATTACAATAAGAGAAAAGCTATTTGCCTCATACTTGATTAGGCTTGACTTAACTATATAACTGTCAATTGTAGATTTGCACAAAGAAAGTATTGGACTGCTGGTCTTTTCACACTGCTCTTGATGCTTAACTGTTCCCTCTAATTCCTAGCATGTCTGTCCCATGTTAACGTAGTAAACGGCAAACAAAACACGAAGATGATCCCATGTACCATCGCCTCCTGGCTGCAGATTGCTCCTGTCTGTCCAGGTTATCGACTTGGTCTTAAAAAACCAGCTAGACATTTCGACGCAATTCGGAGCGAGGATCAACTCCCCTCCTATAATACGGTTACTGGAGAAAATTTTCATAAACCGAAACAAACTGTCGGAGTCCACTTCAGTAAATTATAGGATGATATTTCAAAGGGTCTGTGTGTGTAGATATATACATACACACGTGTGTACGTATATGTATATATATATTCTGATGTGCTCCCTGGAAACCATGAACTTTGTGCACTCTCACACTGGCATACAAGAACAAGAACGAAAGAACACACACACACACACCTGATACATCATTAGTTAATTATTATTATTTAAATAAATGACTTGCCAGAATGATTAAAACAATATAAATTTATCTGCTGAGCCTACATAAAATAATAAAATGCCTAAATCCGTGAAAAAAAAGTAAGACAAAGGTGTTAGGAAGATGGTAAAACCTTTGCAGATAAATGTCATGTACTGAAATTAAGAGAAAGAAACAAGAAGTCATAAATTTATGGGATACGACATAAGAGACTTTGAGCAGAATAATTATTCTTATTTATGACTACTGATTTGTCATTATTTTATTACACTGGGTGGAATAGTGAGTTGACTAGCATGTAGGTCAGTACATTGGGTGCAGTTGTGAGTTGATGAGCTTGTGACTTACGATGCTTGGTGCAGTAGTGAGTTGATTAGCTTGTGATTTAATGCACTGAGTGCAAAAGAGAGTTAACTAGCTTGTGTGAATAATAATAAAAATAATAATAATAATAATAATAATAATAATAATAATAATAATAATAATAATAATAATAATAATAATAATAATAATAATAATAATATAATAATAATAATAATAATAATAATTATTATTATTATTATTATTATTATTATTATTATCAAACAGACGGGTGTAGAAATTATTGACAGAAGATTGTCACAGGAAAATCATATAAATGAAATCGTGAATGATTCAAATAACCCCTTGAATCCTGTTAAGATGCAAGGCCGGAAACACTAAAAAATGCATTATTTGCATGATAAGAGAAAAAGAGGATACATTAGTGCCACTGTATCTATAAAGATGCGAAATAAATAATAAATGTGATTTCACAGCTCGTTAAAGAAGGAGAACAAAAGATCATAATCGTAAAATGAAAAAGAAGGAAAGTTATCACAATTATACTAGAAAATAATTTCTTTCGTGGATTTGTAATGTAATGGAAAGAGATAAAAGAGGAGGTAGTAATTGTTACATACACTGAAAATATTGTTTGTTCACGACTAGTTTATTAGTTAACTACTCCGTCATTAAGTGCTAATTAAAATTAGAAAAGATCACAGATAAAAGCCAAATCGTAACACATACTCAAGCATTACAAAAAATACAATTGAAAGAAAGCTTAAAGCTAAACAGAAAAAAATATAACTATTGAACATTCATTCTTACTTGAATCGACAGGACAACACAGCAAACTAGTTCACGTCTGTTGTGTACTTTGTTGCTTCACAGTTTTGGTGTATTGCGGTAAATGGTTTACCTAAGGTCTTATTTGTCTTACTAGATCTTGTCAAGTGATAAAAAATTCTGATTCACAGTTGACGCTTATATTTAGCACTATACATAACATTACTGTTATGACAGTTATGCTTGTAAAATACAGATGACTATAGTTCAACATATATATTATCTTTAAAATTAAGGAAATGTTGTATAGTGTATCTAGTTTAACTATAAATCTATCACCTGAGGATAAAATTCAATTAATAGAAATTAGAGAACTGCTCTGTTAACAGTAGCAGTTAATAGTGTTTGAGGGCTTGATACCTTTCGTAACTGATTACCTATGTAGGAATACTGCCTTTTATGGGCCAGTAGGCCTTCTGCAGTGCTCCCCCATTCTTATGTTCTTATGTAATATATTAAATATTTGTTAACAATAATTAGAAAAAGGTTATGCCGTATAAATTCATATTCGGAATGGAGACTAAAATACTTTGAACATAGAAGTAAAACTCTAGTAGTTAATGCGGATATCAAATTTAGTTTATACCGAATAGAAATAAATGAAGATAAATTTGTAGCCTAGCGGGAGAATGTTGGTTTACGATGCTCTGAACCTAACTTATAAAACCACTAGCACAAAGTCTCACGAGAATGTCAAGAACTGATGGTGTTCTCTGTCTCCATTTCTGATATTAACTCAGTAAATGAAAGTTTCACATTTAATTGTTGCAAATATATATATATATATATATATATATATATATATATATATATATATATATATATATATATATATATATATATATATCCACAGTAAAATAAAGTAATATTCGAAGCTCTTTCGTGATTTTTTCTCATTATCAAGGAACAGTAAAAATAATACAACAACAGAAGATATAACCTCACCACACATGACCCTACTCATTGAGAGTGGAAATTTCTTTCCAAGGTTGTGTAATTTTAATCAGGTCACTTCTCAGTTTTAGTGCTATACTTATGATGTTGCAGTCTTAATTCAAAACTTTTCCCAGTTTTCCCAAAATAAACATTTTGGAGGATTTCTGATTCAAATTTTTTTTTATTGTATCAAGATTTATATATATATACATCTCTTTTTTGAAGTTCTTAAGAAGAAAAGGTATTTGAAGGAAGTTTTTCGTTATATTGCATAACCAACATATTCTTGGTTGAATGTGTTTTCTTTCCTTTTCAGGTTTTTAAAATGAATATCTGGCAATTTTAAAAGATTTGTCAGTGAAACGCTTTGGAAATTTTAGATCATATGCTTTTTCATAAATCTTCGTTATTTCCTCATCGATGAACTCTGGGCTGCAAATACGAATAGCTCTCAAGATCATACAAAAAAATATAAAGCGTTTAACTCTATTATTCATCAAGTCAAAACAGAGTTAAACTTTCTCTGTTCTCCTCTAAGTTTTAGAGCTTAGCACATTTCCAGCACAGAGTTCATAAATAAGAACATAATGAAGATTTTTTAAATAGCATATGATCTAAAATATCCAAAAAGATTCGTTGAAAAATCTTTTAAAATTGCCGAAAATTCGTTTTATAATTATGAAAACAAACAAAGAACCAAATTCAACTAAGAATATGTTGGTTCTTCAATATCAGGAAAACTTTCTTTATAATCTTTCACCGCTTCAAGATGTATTTAAAAATCTTGATACAGTAGTCTGTTTCATTAGAAATCCTCCTAAAACGCTGATGGCTGTCTAAAACATTCCCTGTGCAAAATGCAATTAATTTTATTTCGGAAAACTTGAAAAAATCTTGAATTAGGATAAACCAACATAAATATAACATTAAAACTGGGCAAGAGTATAATGCTCTGTTTGTTCATGTGAGATATGTTGGCTGCTCTACTGATTTTCAAAAGACCAGGAAGACTATTAAAGGAATCCACAATTGAGCGAAATGTGATAGAATTGAGCTTTATGAAAAAAGAGTATTAACTACAATATGAGTATAAGTTTAGGGCTGTATAAATTAGATTTTCTGCCTATATATAACCCCTTCCACCTGTCCTTTGTGTTAGTATGACTTTGTAAATGGTCCAAGTCGGACCGAAACGTCGTCGTAAGCTCCTCTTTTCTATGTGCGGGTTGTGTGTGTATTGTTCCAGTCACGGTATTGTGCATTTTTTGTTATAGATTAATTTATAATGAACAGAATTTGTGAAAGCTGCTTTCACAAAATTTCCCTTTGCTTGACAAGTCTTAAATTTTACCCTGACATGTGACCCAACTAGAACTCCTCAACATTGGAATGGAATTCCTACGCTCAGTGAGTAGCGTCATATGTGAGATTATTTCTCAGCTATATAAATCTTTGTTGTCTTACTGTTTTTGCGGTTCCTTGGTAATGTGAGAAAACACGAAAGCGCTTGGAATGCTACTATTTTTCACTGTGGTTATATTAGAAATTAAAATTGTGCTTGTCTGTGATCCTAATGAAACGTAACGAGACACTTTGATAACGGATGTGAAAGACCAACTTTTAAACAAACTAACATTTGAATGACATTTTCGTTAATTTAAGAAATAAGAAATAAAGTTATTATCCCATCCAACCATTAAACATCACTTTCTGTAGCTATTTGCATTTTTTATGGTAACATCCTCTACCAAGCAGTTGTACATGCAGGTATACTGTCATGGTCGCATCCACTACCATGCACCAGCACATGCAGCTACGTTCCACCATGATGTATGCTAACAACCATTTTCCCACCATATCCCCCCTTAACCTGCTCCCTGGATGACTACCCTCTTACTCCCCCCTCTTCTCAATCACCAATTAGAGACCTGTAGCATAACGAACAGCCTCCCTACACTGGCTTGTTCTGTCTCTCTCTCTTTCTCGCTTTCTCTCTCTTTCTCTATCTCTCTTTCTCTCTTTCTCTCATACACGCAGAACAAAACCTTTAGCTATCAAATTTCCATTCTAGTTCCCGGGTTCATTTCTTTTTGCTTTCATCAAATATTGTTTCCTATTTTATCTAACATCCACCCCCTTTTGTTTTATATTTCTCTATATTATTTTTCTTATTTTACGTTTAATGGAAAAGGGGGGGAGAGACGAACTCTGAATTGTTGCTTTCATGTTTTTCAAAGTGTGATGGATACTGGGGGAAGTGCGCGCGTGTTTTTCAAAGCAAAATGGGTGCCTGTTTTGCGTATATTGAAATATCCACCAGTTCTGGCTATTGATCCCCCCTTCCCTTACTCCTTCCCTCCCTCCTACTGCCATCACCATAACCAAATGGCTGAGGAGGATTGTTGATGCGAAGGCAGGTAGGGAGGTGGGTGAAGGGGCGGGTGGGTGGAAAGACATTTGATGGGAGGGGTAGGTGGGTTGAGAGACAGGTGGTCGGTGATGCTGGTGTGTAAGGGGATGGTGTGGGTGGGGCATTAGTGGGGGAGATTCTGGGGGGGGATCGTGCAGGTGATGGGAGAGACTGGTGGGGGGATAGAGAGGTGTCTGCTTATTTCAGGTAGGGATGATTGTGTAGGTGGTGGAGGCGAGATGTGTTGGAGGAGTGGGATTGTAGAGAAATGTGCTGGAGAACAAAGGTGGGGGAGAAATTTTCGTGGTGGGAGAGTTGGAGAAGCTGGGCATATGTGAAAGTGAAGGATGTGTAATTGAATGTGTGTGTGTGTGTGTGTGTGTGTGTGTGTGTGTGTGTGTCGTGTGTGTGTGTGCTGTGTGTGTGTGTGTGTGTGTGTGTGTGTGTTTCCTTGTGTGTTTCCGTGTGTGTTTGGTCATTAACATGATTAACTCCTAGAAAACAAAAAAAATATAATTCCTGATTAACTATAGCTGCCAGCATAAACAAATATTGTTTTCACCATAACCACCAATGTTTCACCCACGATGCACTCAAAAAACCATTCCCGGGAGCTCTTGATATATCCGCCATTGATGGAAAGGAAGAGGAAGGTTCTCCCCTGAAAAGTTCAACTGGGGAAAAATGTTCAATACGTGATGGAACACGCCAGCAGCAGCAGCAGCGGCGGCCGCTGGGCCACCACTAGAAGGACCAGTAGTGATACTGCTGTCTATCGCAGCGACGGGGAACCCTCGCTCCTTCCTACGCAAGACTCAGGCATTCTTCTAGCAAGCTGCAGGGGAAGAAAAATTCGCGATCGTTTCGCATTGGATGATTCTCACCTAGACGAACTTCTGGCATCAAGTGCGCTCTGGCGACTCCCAAACCCTGGCCATCGTGAACACCGTAAATATCAACAAACATTAAGCTAGTCTAAAAAAGTGTTTATTTTTTTTAAAAGTGATTATTGACATTGTAAGTGACGGAGTTGGAACAGCGGCAAGACGGGTGCTCCTGACGCAGGTCTTCCGCGCAGTGCCAGCAGGAGGAGCCAGCGGGGTATGTGGTGGGGAGGCGGCGCTCCTGACGACCAGGAGAGCCACCTGGCGGCCTGTGGCCAAAACGTGCATCATCCATTTCCCCATCATGACTAGTGGACAGTGCCAACTCTTGGTAATTATATTTACATTTCATGTAATTATTAATAAAATATTACCTCTCCCAGTTAGGAAACGAATTTATAACACATGCTACGCAAGTTGCCACAAGGAACTTTCAGATGCAGGTAACGAGGCAACGAGCCGATAAGTGGGTGAAAAGACATAAAAAAACACATAAGCCTTTATTATAACGTTTCGCTCCCTTTAAGTTTTCCTTGACGATGGGATGCTAAAAAAAACAACTTACGCTGTTTAATGTGTCTTTATATACTTCAAATGTAGCCAAAATTAACATCGGAATGATATTCAAATCTGTCTTTGTTTTGTATTCAGATTTTATGTTTATTCTTTGCTTAGAAACGACAAATTACTTTTCAATGACAGTGTTCAACCAGTGATATGCTTTTTATTTGCCACTTTACTGTGGACAGCATTTATCATTTGATTTTTACTTTATCACGACCAGGTCATTCATCAATTTATAAACGCTGTTTTTGATTGCAAAACACAATGAAATTTCTTACAACAGAGCGGAAGACATCCTCTTGTGTGATTAGCGGGGACACACAGCCAATGAAAATTCTTATATACGCCCCAGTTGCATGGGTTCAATGCAATAGCATCGTTGCCAATACCGGAATAATCTGTTTCACTGTCAACACAACGAAACAATGAGGATTTGTAGATGTCAGCAGATAAATGGGGGCATAAGGAGACTTATAACAAAGAAGAGCCTTTAAATTATACTAGGTTTCACTTTCTAGGGGCTTCATAAAATACATGTTTCTTTGCGAGCTTGCAAGATGATGTCACTTGATGTGTTGCAGCTGTCTCATGATGCTTGATGAAGACAAGACAGACGGCTGCGTCAGTTGGTTACTTTTTTCAAGTTGATTGACTACAAAGAGGGTAATTAAACCTGGGTATAACCTGTTTATCGTTAGTCAAGGATACTTCAATCCCTAAAATATGGAATAAAATAAATTCTCAGAGCATATACACTAAGAACCATTCACCTCGGTGTTGATAACATTGCGTTGAGGATAATTATTACATTGAAGGTCACGCCAACAGGAATGCCTTGATGCTTTTGAAGTGTACTTGATCCAGGTATTTCGCTCTACACTCAGCTTCCTTTGATTAAACCTGATTACCTCCCATTCTCCAGGCACTGAATGACTCCTATGGGCTTAACGCTTGCCATGAATATAATAAAATATTGAATATGCTGTTGCTCTTCTCATGCTTCTTGAGGAACGAATGAATGTTAAGTAAAAACAATGCTGAAAATAATACAAGCTCCTCGATTTCAGGTTGCTATACATTTATTACTATTGATAAAAAAAATAGAATTTTTTCATTACACCGGACGTTTTCCTTCGAGGGAGGTTGACCTGAAATAGAAGAAACCCTTTCACCATCACTCTGTCACTATCTTGCCAGAGGTGTGCCGACGTTACAGCTCAGATGCCCCTCCAACATCCCGACCCATCCCTCAGAGTGCAGACACTGTGCTTCTCACCTACAGGACTCATGTCCAGCTAACCGGGTTCCTTGAATTCCTTCATGATGTAACAGTGCTCACACTCCAACAGCAAGTTGGAGTGCTCCTCGCATACGAAACCTTTACCACCTCCTAACATTTCCTAAGAAAAGTCCTTTCCTCCTTTCCTCCAATACAGATTTATACACCCTCCACGTTATCCTATTTTACTCTATCCTCTCTAAATGTCCTATCTCCCTCAATACCAGTCCTCAGTCCTCTGGATAATACCTAGAATATTATCTTTTTAAAATATATAAAAATGTATGACGTTTAATGACGCAATTACATCCTGGAGGAACCTGCATGTTAACCTTGGCGACACATTTCTTGATGCGAAGAATAGTTTTATCAAATGTAGCAATTACCAAATTAATCTCAATAAAACTGGAAAAAAATACTTTAATTATTTAAAGCCTAAGGGTAATGCAATTTTTTTAGATTATCTAAAAATTACAAACGCCAAAAAAAGTCTCAAAAAGAATACACATTTTTAGCAAAAACTGAGGACCGCGAAGACAACGTAGCAATACAATGAGCGTAATCAAAAAAATGTCTTCAAGAACAAACTGAATGAATGTTTGTGGTTTTATTTATGAAACAGCCCTTGATTATTGCGCTAAAATTCGAATTACAAAAAGATTTTTGGTTTAATGGTTGCGGGCGTCATATAATACTTTCTGTAACGTAGTCTCGATATCCTCACAAGAAACCCCAGGTAATATTTATGAAGAATTAAATAAGGTAATATTGGCACAGGAAAAAAACGCCCTGATACTGATGAAGATGCTGTCATACTGATCAAGATGCTGTCATACTGATCAAGATGTTGTCATACTGATCAAGATGCTGTCATACTGATCAAGATGCTGACATACTGATCAAGACGCTCTCATACTGATCAAGACGCCCTCATACTGATCAAGACGCTCTCATACTGATCAAGACGCTGTCATACTGATCAAGATGCTGTCATACTGATCAAGACGCTGTCATACTGATCAAGATGCTGTCATACTGATCAAGACGCTTTCATACTGATCAATACGCTGTCATACTGATCAAGAGGCTGTCATACTGATCAAGACGCTGTCATACTGATCTTGAAAAAAAGTATAACTTAATCTAAAAGAATTGCAATTCCCACTAGATTTTCGTATATCGTTTTAGGTGTACTATAGAGTTCTACTGAATCAGATGTGTATGTGTGTGTGTGTGTGTGTGTGTGTGTACTTCCCTAGCTACATTTTTATGAGTTGAATCTAAGCTCCTGTACCCTCCACCTCATCTTCAGTCTACTGGAAACCTTGATCCCTAACCTTCTGGGTTGTGTCTCATTTCTTTGGATCTTTCGTGGACCGAAACGTCGTTATAAGTGAGGGTTATTTGCGTATCACTGTTGATTGGTGTTCACTGTCGGGGAATACCAAATAAGGTTTATATGTATCTTAAAACACACTTTAAGGGAGACTGAAACGCATCAAACACACACACACACACACACACACACACACACACACACACACACACACACACACACACACACACACACACACACACACACACACACACACACACACACACACACACACACACACACACACACACACACACACACACACACACACCAAGAACGCCAACTCTGACATGTTTTACTTGATGCAAATACCAGTCTGTTGGTTACCGCCGGAGGATGCAATAATGGATAATTAATTTAGGGTGAGGATCATTTCCCCAGACAAGAGTGATCGACACCCTAAAGGTGCCAGGTCAGCCGCCTTTCCAGCATGACCTGACCTCCTCCTTTCTCCTCCTCCCCTTCCTCATCCTTCTCCTTCTAGAGGTGAAACGCCCTGACACCTCGACCTGATATTTTTCTGCTCCGTTTGAGCCGATTGCATATCATGACTTGACCTCATGTTTTTCCTCCGTATCAGCCGCCTTCCTATTATGACTTGACCTTCTCTCCCCTCTCCTCTTCATCCTCCTTCCTATTCCCCTCTACTTCCATGACTTCCAACATCCTTATCTGATCAGTTCTAATCTTACTCCTTTCTTTTTCTTCCTCCTCCTACTTCCTCCATTCTTCTCTTCTTCCCCTTCTCCAGATCAGCCTCCCTTTTTACATGTTCCTTTCGTTGCGTGTTCTCAGCGTTATCTTCTGAACGTTCCTTGCAATTAATTTTTTTTCTAGATTTTATTACTGATTAGATTAGGTCATGTTAAGGTAGCATTTTAGATGCGAAAGGTTAGATTAGTTACAATATGTCCTGTAAATGTAAAAGTACCTGCTCGACATAGTATCTTGCAGCGCTGTCTTTGAGTAAGTCCTGGAAACGCCATCCTCACGTATGAAGTGTGGGTTGAGTATGAAGTGTGGATTGAGTATGACGTGCGGATTACGTATGAACAGTGGATTGCGTATGAAGTGTAAATAGTTTGAAAATAAAATATTTGTAAGGCAAAAAGGCTAATCACAATAACCGGTGCCTAAAAAGAATCCAACGGATTTGTGGAAGATAAACGAATTTTCTAACGGAAAAATGACTCTCTGACCACTAATTCAGGACATTAATGATTTTTTTTTACACTTGAATTTTCAAGCTAATGGCTGGTTTCCTACTTTCTCTCTAAGGTATATATTACCACTCCTCAGCATGCTACCAACACAAATCAGAGACAACTGAACCAGGTGAGCCTCACGCTAAATGTCTGCCCCAGGATAGATCACAGGTGGAAAAAATAGCATAAAATGTTCACACGAGGGAAAAAGAAACATAGATGTAGTATAATGCGATCCTTTATACCGCATTTATGTCTCCTTTTCCATAGATCTCGGGTCGCTGGGCTGTAAACAAAAGACACTACCTCTGAATTATGGGCTACCATTTAATTAAAGATTGACTATTCCTGATTTTTTCCTTGGGCGAACCACTGCAACTAGCTTGTTCCCTGCTGTATAAACAAACACACTAGCAACAGCGCACATATTAGACTGTTATACACGTGAATGGGCCACTGAAATTCATTAAAAGATTCTTTTAAGATACTAGTATCCTCACCTTGTCAAACACAAAGACAGAGGTCAATGTTATGTATGTAGATTGGAACTTGATCAGTGAGGACTGCACAAAGATGCAAGAGGACACAACAGAGAACTAAACTTCTTGCCCTTAGGGATTTGATGGTGATATACAAAATACTCCGATGTATTGAAAATATAGACAAGAATCAATTATTTGCCATGGAAACCACTTGAGCAAAAGATGATACAAATTTAAGCAAGCAACAGAGACCTCTGGAAGAGCTTATTGAATGTATGCATAAAAATGGTATTGAATGTACTAGCCAACTACAGAGAAGAAACTGGCTTAAAAAGTTGTTAAAGAAAGATTAGACGGTAAATATATATGTATGCACAAAAAACACTTTCCTAGACTATTAAGAAAGCTTTGAACTCAACATCGAACAGGAAAGGTAATAAAATGTATTGAAGGTCGTGAAAAGATTTATTATGATTAGAGAGTTTTCTTTAGTAAGGAGCTTCAAGAATCTGTGTAACATGAACGGTGAGTAAACTGAAGAAATTCAAGGGATGACGCTGGGTGTTAGTCACCCACAACTGGATAAAAACAATCACAAGCAAGCCAACAATCACCTTGGGACTTTTATACAGCTTTCTATAAGCAGCGTCCATTGTTCACTTTGTTTATATTCCATCTATATCTCTGCAATTTTCAGTCATATAGTTAATGAAGGGTTTCCAGTGAGCCGTTGATTGCAATAAAACTACCTAACTAAGCTGGTCAATTTCAAAAGACAAAATTCTAGTATTTTTACTTATCTAGGATGGAAATTAAATCAGCACGGCTAGAAAATTTTGGCGCCACTTTGGACTTGGCAAAGAAAAAGGAGTCAGTAATTTGGCAATTAGAAGAAACAAACGTAAACACTATTCTTCGAAAATAATTATGTGCTTCTAAATGGAATATTTAGAAGCACATAAAATAACAGGATTATTATTATTATTAATATTATTATTATTATTATTATTATTATTATTATTATTATTATTATTATTATTATTATTATTATTATTATTATTATTATTATTATTATTATTATTATTATTGTTGTTGTTGTTGTTATATGAAGATTTAATATATAAAAACACGAGAGTAAACATGCTGTAAATTCGTGCTTGATAGGATACCAAAATCAAGGAGTAATTAAAATTTGTTGATTCAACAACCAATAAACTGAAGAAAGCACCAGGAAAAGAACTGATGAAGCTAAATGATATGAAACAAAAACAAAAACTGAAAACTCAAGATAATCCACAGCACCGTAACACAGCAAGAAACCAACCCTGCCCAGCAACTCCAAGACTTGGGAGAGTTATGCAAGTTAACCAAACAAAACTATGAACTTTGAAAATAATCATGATGTTCAAACTGAGAACAACCTCGGTTCATATGAACACGAAGAACCACAAGCTCTTGAAAGAAACTGCCGACAGTTAAAACACGGTCATTATTTTCAGCTACGATGAGAGTAAAACAACATTAATCACCGGTAAAGAACACGAGGAAATACAACAAATCGGCAATACTTCACAAATTCCAGATAATTTCAACATTAAAGCTGGTATAGTGGGGCGTTAGAGTGTTGAATAATACTTGAAAGACAGACACAGGCAGCTAGGACTAACGTCTCGATTATCCATTAGACATTATTTAGACATTATTGACTCAGTGTGTCTAGCATGAAAATAGTTTTAGTTCAGTAAAATGTCAAAAGAGTCAAAAATTAGAAGAAACTTATGGAATCAATTTATTTTCTAAAACTTATTTACTTAAACTTTTTATTATAAGCATACATCTGTAAATGTTGAAGTACATATTTACTTGAATGTTTATTTGATTAAGTCATCAAACAACACAGTTGATTCAGGTACAATATATCCTTAGAGAAAAAAATGAATATGTTCCTCTAGTATTTTTGTTAGTAACTTGAGAACACCTCATCCGATCGGCTTCAAGTTTTCAAATGTGATGTATTGTAACCCGTGAAATATTCACATACCTGCACGTGTAGGTAGCCCTCTGAACATGGTCTTAGGAGCGAATAGTTTCCATAATAAATAAGTCTTTGCTCACGTGCCTATATTCATGTTATATAGACTATTACAAGTTTTAGCTTCCTTGCAGTAAGTTCAGAAAACGTCTTCCGATCGCCTTCAAATATTCAACGCATGTGTATCTTACCTAGAATTAGGTTGGGATTGTTATTGATTGGGTTTGTGCCAATTTGACAATATTAGTTTTAAACATGATGAAGTATTTTTTTCCCATAGAATATATTTACCTGATGCATCTTACAAGAAGGGTAATACATTCTTAATTTAGTCTGAACAGGGACAAATTTACTTGTATAATAATAGCTAAAACTTCGCAATTATTATATTTCTTGTGATAACTGGAAAAAGCTTCTTAATTTTGGCGTGAGACTTTTATTGTGTTTGCTTAACGAAAGTTCCGCTTTGCTATTGGGCTACATAAATTCTAATTTGCCAATTTTATTAAGGTAACTGTGATATTGATTTCCCTTCAGTAACTAGAGAATGTCTCTTGTGATCGGCTTCAAACCTTTAATGCTGATATATTTTATGAGAGAGATACTCTTTAAGTTAAAAATGTGTAGGTGCAAATCTGACAATATACTAACATAGTAAAAAAAAAAAACTTGAAATAGTTGCATTCTGTGTTATGACTAGAGGATTCATGTTCTGGTAGGATTCAAACTTTCAACGTTAGTGTGCCCTAATTTGAAAGAAGGTTAAAATTTTTATTGGACTTTGTAGTCTGTAATTTTTAAAATTTATTTATAAATATTTCGAGTATTATACATTCTTTTCTGGATCAATTAAAAATTAGAAAAAGAAGCTAAACATTAAACTAAACCATCAAACATTTAAAATCTACACAGCGTTAATTTTAACGCAGTTCCCCTAAGCCATTTACGAAATATTAATTTTTATCTAAAACCTTCAGCTAATATATTAAGCTGAATTGAAAATGCTTATTATTTTTTAATAGTGCTGCGTCTTCGATGTGTCTCTTCATAGGATTATAACTTGGATGAGTTTCATTAAGATCAGTCCATTGATTTCCTAGACATAAACGGGACAGCGCTCTGAAAACCAGTGTAATAGATACTTTGAACAATGTTTTTAGCCACTTAACTTTTCGGGAAATACCCGCCAATCATCGCCCAATAACTGCCTCATATAAAACTATTATTGTTAAGTAAAAGGACACAAATGCAACTAATGTGACATTTTATTGTTGCAACGTTTCGCTCTCCAGGAGCTTTATCAAGCCGTTACAAACAATAAATGGACACAGAGGGTATATATAGTCTTAGAGTAAGGTGTAATACTAGTGGTAGTAATATTAGTTGTAGTAGTAGTAGTAGTAATACAATATTGTAGAACAACTAATATTACTACTACTACCACTAGTATTACACCTCACTTTAAGCTTATATATACCCTCTGTGTCCATGTATTGTTTGTAACGGCTTGATAAAGCTCCTGGAGAGCGAAACGTTGCCACAATAAAATGTCACATTAGTTGCACTTGTGCCATTTAACTTAACATATTGTCAGTAATACTACAAATATTAATACAATACTATTATAATTCTTTATTACAGGGTTCTCCTGGGTGTTTCTCTACTCCCATTTTATAATACACGCACATATACATGTATACACGAATACATTCACACATACACATATGCACATGCATACATATGTATGCATATACGTAAAAACATTCACATATAAACAAGCGTATATAAACATAAATTTATACACGGATACATGAGCAAACATACATGTGCACAAGCATATATACGTACAGGTACAGATATGCACACATACATATTTGAACAAGTGGACATATACACACGTACATATACAATTCAAACGATTACATCCATACACACTTACATTTTCATTAAACACATAAATACATGCAATCATACATACACATATGCATACATATGCACATATACATACACACATGCATACATTCACATAAACATACATATGTAGATTCATACGTAAGCTTACAAATGCAATCTTATACTTGAGCACACAGACACACACACACACTGACATGTATAGTATGCAAAGTCATGGAGAAGATTATCAGGAGAAGAGTGGTGGAACACCTAGAAAGGAATGAGCTTATCAACGGCAGTCAACATGGTTTCAGGGACGGGAAATCCTGTGTCACAAACCTACTGGAGTTCTATGACAGGGTGACAGCAGTAAGACAAGAGAGAGAGAGGTGGGTGGATTGCATTTTCTTGGACTGTAAGAAGGCGTTTGACACGGTTCCACACAAGAGATTTATGCAAAAGCTGGAGGACCAGGCAGGGATAACAGGGAAGGCACTCCAATGGATCAGGGAATACCTGTCAGGAAGACAGCAGCGAGTCATGGTTCGTGGCGAGGTGTCAGAGTGGCCGTCTGTGACGAGTGGGGTTCCAAAAGGATCAGTCCTAGGACCGGTGCTGTTTCTGGTATTTGTGAATGACATGATGGAAGGAATAACCTCCGAAGTGTCCCTGTTCGCAGATGATGTGAAGTTTATGAGAAGGATTCAATCGGACGAGGACCAGGCAGAACTACAAAGGGATCTAGACAGGCTGCAGGACTGGTCCAGGAATTGGCTCCTGGAGTTCAACCCCACCAAGTGAAAAGTCATGAAGATTGGGGAAGGGCAAAGAAGACCGCAGACGGAGTACAGTCTAGGGGGGCCAGAGACTACAAACCTCACCCAAGGAAAAAGAGCTTGGGGTGAGTATAACACCAGGCACATCTCCTGAGGCGCACATCAACCAAATAACTGCTGCAGCATACGGGCGCCTAGCAAACCTAAGAACAGCATTTCGACATCTTAATAAGGAATCGTTCAGAACCCTGTACACTAGAGAAAGTGCAAAGGTTTGCAACACGACAATTCCCGGAGCTAAGGGGTATGTCCTACGAGGAGAGGTTAAGAGAAATCGACCTGCTGACGACATTGGAGGACAGAAGAGTAAGGGGGGACATGATAACGACATATAAAATACTGAGAGGAATTGACAAGGTGGACAGAGACAGAATGTTCCAGAGATGGGACACAGCAACAAGGGGGCACAGCTGGAAATTGAAGACTGTGATGAATCACAGGGATGTTAGAAAGTATTTCTTCAGTCACAGAGTGATCAGGAAGTGGAATAGCTTGGGAAGCGATGTAGTGGAGGCAGGATCCATTCATAGCTTTAAGAAGAGGTATGATAAGACTCATGGCGAAGGGAGAGAGACCCAGTAGCGGCCAGTGAAGAGGCGGTGGCCAGGATATATGACTCGACCCCTGCAACCACAACTAGGTGATTGCACACACACACACATGAATACACATTTATATATTTTGCTGCATTAGGATTCAATGAGCCCCATGCACCATTCCCTATGTGTTCACTGAGGTAGAGAAGCTTGGACATATGGGAAACGGAGATATCTTTCTTGGATTGCTCAGTGACCGCAACTCATATAGTCCATTTCGTGATGGTCATCAGGGTGGTGCTGCTAATTATAAGGAGGCAGACGAGCTCACCAAGTATAGGGACTTGGACCATAACTAACACTTTGTCTTAATAAGAACTGAGACCCTTGGCCACGATAAAAAGAAAAGGCGCCACAAAAGCCTTCTGAAGACACTGGATTCCTGGTTCATCGAAACTAACAGAGTTTAGAGGAATGCTACCTTTCTTGTTTCGAGCTCCTTATTGCGGCGACTCAAAAAAGCATATGCCTGTTGCATCCTTGGTTCCCACCTGGCCTACAAAGAGCTTGGCTTGATCCACAATCTAATGTAAATGTTTACACAGACAGAGGGAAGAAGAGAGACAAACATCAGTGATGGCTTTGAGTGTAGCAGAAGGGGAAGAAGATACACAAGCTAAGAGGTGAGAAGGAGAGGAACGAGAGGTAAGGGACATGTTAACAGCTGCGGGAGTGAGCCATGAGGCAGATGAAGGTGGAAATTTTATGAGGATAGGGAGGGAGGATTGAGTTGAGCAAAGTGCGTCTTTGGCTAGGTGCACACGAGAGAGAGTTCTACCAAAAAACTCCATGAATCAGAAAAATTCAAGAATGTGTTTTGTAGAAAGATAAGAAATCAAAAAGGAAGGAAGTACAGATATACACTGGGGACAAGAACAAAGATACAGATATTATATCAGAATAGAAACAGTGATAGGTCCACTGAGGGAAACAGCAGAAATGGAAACAACCACTGAGTGAGGTAGATACGAAATTCCTTCCACCTCAGTAGCCATACTACTATTACCATCGCTTTTCACCACATATAGACGCTTCTGAAGCCCACCCATGACCCTTAACGGGGATGAAAGTGTTCCTGAATGAAGTACAATGAAAAAAACAAGAAATGAAAGGTAAGAGTACAAATGAGATGAGAAAAACTATTAAAAATATGCAACGTAACCACAGTCAGATTGATACCATGAAAGACGAAAGTAATATAAAACTTAGAAAGCGTCTAAGGTTTAGTAATAAGGGTACTGAGGTAAAGGCTAAGAGAGAAAGTCAGAAAAATAAGACAGAGGAATCCGAGACCTAAAATGAATGATTAATATATATATATATATATATATATATATATATATATATATATATATATAATGGTACCTCGGTATATACGTCCGCTTTGGAATAAGTCCAACTTAGTATACGTTCTGTTTAGACACGAAAATTTTTGCTTGGTATACGACCTTTGTTTGGAATGCGATTCGCGTGCTAGAACTTGTGTGAGTCAAAATGAGTCACGACACCGCGCGCTACACTTGTTTACCTCTCTCGGAAGAGGAGACAGTGGAAGCCCCTACTTCCTTAATCAAGGAAATCTTTGCCAAATGGATGGACGTCAAAAACTTTGAAGAGAATTACCACCCCAACAAAGCCCAAAGAAACCGTAATATCATTGTCTGGAATGACCAGACAATGTCACATTTCCGAAACATCCTGAGGAGAAGGCAGAAGCAAAGTTCTTTGGACAGGTTTCTAGCACTATCCTAGTAGGCACTCGACTCTTTTCAGCAAAGTAAAGTGATGTTAAATTTGCATTTACTTCACCTAATTCTTTTGTATTTATGTATGTATTTTTGTATTAAGCAGTGTTTAAATTACATATTTTAGTATTAAACAGTGTTTAAATTACATATTTTAGTATTAAACAGTGTTTAAATTACATATTTTAGTATTAAACAGTGTTTAAATTACATATTTTAGTATTAAGCAGTGTTTAAATTTCATATTTTAGTATTAAGCAGTGTTTGAATTACATATTTTAGTAATAAGTAGTGTTTAAATTATTTTATACAACCCCATCAATGTATAATATGACAATAACAAGAGGATTTTTTTTCATGGGATCGGATTAATAATTTTCCCTATATTTCTTATGGAAAAATTCGTTTGGTGTACGTCCTGTTTGGTATAAGTCCAAGGTCCTGGAACGGATTAAGGACGTATACCGAGGTACCACTGTATATATATATATATGCTCAATAATAACCCACATGTAGACAGAAGCTCAGGAGATTGATTGATCTGTATATTTCGTCCATCTTCTGGGATCCTCTACATCTGCTGAAGAGGATCCCAGAAAGGAGTCGAAATATACAGATCAGACAATCTCCTGAATTTCTGTCACCATCTGGGTTAATATTGAGCACTGATGCACTAATGTCACAGCCAAGATTTCCTAAAGCGAAGGTAATAGAAAACTTAAAACGAAGAATTGAGAGACATGGACTACAGGGAGAAATTTATGCAGGATAATCACAGCGAAAACACGGTCGAAAGGTCCAATAAATACATTCATTTAAACGGTCATCATCAGGGATTGATGAGAGAAAAGCACCCAGCTAAGGAAGTCAAGACACCAGCATTAATAACACTGTTGTCTCCCGTGCAGATCTCACTGTATCTGCAAGGGGTAGATGTTCACAAAGCAACTGCGTCTTTCCCATTTTGCTCTGCCTGCGGTTACACGGGAATAAGACTTGAACACTCTAAAGAAATTATTTATACAGTTCTCGGGGAGATTGGAGAGATCATCCCAGTTAGCGAAATTATCTGGTCCCTACATGACGTCACAACTGCATGCACAGAGGAGTTCCTTTTAGCAAATCTTGATACGCTAATCTCCACTCATCGACAACAGTTCCCGCCAACTCAACGTTTTTCCTGATTGCTAAATTGCCCAAAATATCTTCGCAACACTTGCCCGAGGCAACATCTGAGTCGCCCATTCCACCAATATCTCTATTAACAATCTCGTAAAAGCTATAATCTCGTATGAACCGGCTGTGGGTCTCGTTCTTAATCCTTCCTGATGCGAAATCATCTTAAGGAACCAGCAAGCAATCGATGCATTGAATTCTGTACTACCAAAAGAATCAATCATTTCACCCACTGATAGCATCCTGAAAGGAGCTCCTCTTGGTGCTAATACCATTCACGTCATTCTAGAAGACAAACTAGATAATTTAATGAGAATGAAACAATGAATGGGCAATGTAGAGGCCTATGACGCCTTGCATATTCTCAGGTTAACACATTTCCTTTATGCGACATGCGCACCTTTATATGACAACCCAAAACTAAATGCCTACATCAGAAGTCAACATTCACATAAGTATTTATTCTTACTCTAGAATATAGGCAGTAGGTTCAGGTTACACTTCAAATAGATTAGGAGAATACGTGTTCGCAAGGCATCGAGGACAGCGTTCCTTGCATTTCTGTCTTAAAGTGTGGACTCCTCCAAATTAGTAGAAGCGATTCTTCCTGAGCGCCTCAGTAACACTGCTGGAATTTATGTCCCAAATTTTATCACCGGAGGAAGCGTTGGAACACTAACAGGCTCCTCAACAGGACCATTTTCCCCCAACAACTACAATGGGATATCCTCATAAAAGTGAATATAACTCAACAGTGCTTTAGTGTGTGTCAGAGAAGCACAGAACTCACCCTCTGGCCGTGAGAACTCCTCATTTTGAAGATTTTCTGTTGGTTGTCTTTAATTCCGCTCTAGGCACACGCCTCCTCTCTCAAATCATTCATATTTGTATCGCGCTTTGCTTAACAACGTCTCTCCTCACCGAACACAGGCGTTTCTGCGATAGTACATCGGCAGATCAATTTAGATAAAATGGTCTAGTTTGCCGTAGATTGGAGTGAAAGATTGCTTAAGATAAAAAACTTTACAACAGCAGTTCAATCCTTGCAACAGCTCAGTGCCCAGCAATGAGGGATCTTCTCTAATTATGCAAATTTCGATGGCTATCGAAAGCGGGATAGATGGCAAGCTGGGATAGATGGCAAGCTGGGATAGATGGCAAGCTGGGATAAATGGCAAGCTGGGATAGATGGCAAGCTGGGATAGATGGCAAGCTGGGATAGATGGCAAGCTGGGACAGATGGCAAGCTGGGATAGATGTCAAGCTGGGATAGATGGCAAGCTGGGATAGATGGCAAGCTGGGATAGATGGCAAGCTGGGATAGATGGCAAGCTGGGATAGATGGCAAGCTGGGATAGATGGCAAGCTGCTGAAGTGGGACTACTCATGTTGATCCACATTAGCTGTCACCTTTCTCTAATGTATCAAATTAGAAGGAAATACAGACGGAACCTTCAGCGAGTCTCAAAATTCTAGAAAATATAGTGACCCTCGATTCATTGAGAAAAATGTTGATACAAATTCCTGAGAAGATTAAAAAAAACACATTAGAGAAACTAAGGATCACAAAGTAGTTATCCATATGGTTTAGTGTTTTACTGTTGCAGTTCAGAGGGATACTGCTTATTGTATTTTCGGCACACGCCCCATCTCCGAGGAAATATATATAATATATTCGAAATGTATTTTCGACAAAACACCTTTGAAACTGTACTTACCATGCATTTTTTAAAAATAATATATCATATTACGATATATACGATATAAATATATATCTGAATTTAGAAAAATCCAAATGTAAAATTAATGTAAAAAATACTATATTTTTATCTCCTTGTGAGATCTTCAGCATTAGAAGAAAGCGAAGAAATCATACGTATGAAGAGGGGAAAGAGTTCACTAAACATAATCAATGGCCAAATTAGTTGGAAGCTTGGTAGAAAAGCATGGATTCACCACTGGTTGTGCGAGATGTAATTACGAGCTGATAGTCACCGGTGTGTTGTCAGGCCGGGGAAATCCAACGTTTGGAGCAACAATGTAGTATCTCTTTATGGCGAATTATATAATAATGTCTATATTGTTTCACAATCTTAGCTGGAAGCGTATACTCTGATTCTCCAGTGTAGACAAGGTCACAGCATCGACACAAGGTTTGATATACAAGTGATTTCTCATCAGTTTTTTTTTTTTTATTTGAGAAACATTTGTCTATACAATTAGGATAAGATAAAATTATGTTTTTTTCCTAGTATGTAGAATTATTTTCATGAGCTTTTGTTGAAGGTCTAAGTAAATTCACATTAGTCCATTCGGAGGCTACACCAATACTATCATAAATTTAAAAAATATTATATATTGGTTACTTGCATATCTGTCTTCCAGTTGTATTAATATTCCGATCCAGAGTGTTAGCTCCACATTTAAACAAATTCTCCTTGCCACCTAAGAAAATTATTTAATTCACATTTTTTATTTCAAAGCTGAATTCTTCAGGCAGAGAAGTGGCTTAGAGTAGCCTGAAAAATTTGGAATTGAAAGAAAAGATATTGTAGGAAACATAATACTTCGTGGATTAAATAATTTTCTTTGGTGGCAAGGAGAATTTGACTAGATGTGGAGCTAACACTGAAATAGCTGTAGTACAGCGAAACCACTTTCTCCTAAACTGGCCAATCATTACATGAAATTTCCTGAAGAGAATTAATGAGAGACATCAAACGTATTGGAATGAGGTGGAGCAGATATGTGAAAGACATTTTCACTATATAGGCCAACAAATAGGACGATTTCAAAACTCTAATAATAATTTAAATATTTTTTTCCTTACACCAGATATAAAAGCGAGTGAAAAGTAAACTTGCCTATAAATGGATTTACTGTAAATTATATTTCATCAACAGATTGATTTTGCTGTTTATTGAAAGATATGCCCATCTTTTTCTCTCTCTCCTTCGTTCACACTCACACACAATACACAAAGTGCAAAGTCATGAAGATTGAGGAAGGGCAAAGAAGACCGCAGACAGACTAGAGTACAGGCTAGGGGGCCAAAGACTGCAAACCTCACTCAAAGAAAAGGATATCGGGGTGAATATAATACCGAGCACATATCTTGAGACACACATCAACCAAATAACTTCTGCAGCATATGGGAACCTGGCAAACCTAAGAATAGCGTTTCGACACCTGAGTAAGGAATCATTCAAGACTCTGTACACCGTGTATGTCAGGCCCATATTGGAGTATGCAGCACATGTATGGAACCCACACTTAGTCAAGCACGTCATCAAATTAGAGAAAGTGCGAAGGTTTGTAACAAGACTAGTGCCGGAGCTAAGTGGTATGTACTACTAGGAGAGGTTATGGGAAGTCAACCTGACGACACTGAAGGACAAGAGAGGTAGAAGAGACATGATAACGATATATAAAATACTGAGAGGAATTAACAGGGTGCATAGAAGGAGCATTGCAAAGGAGCTAGGGGCCCACAGAGGGTAGGGACAAGAACACAGAGGGGGGAAAATAATAAAGGACAAATACCCAAGGCAGAAGAAAGCAAACCCAAAGGAGAAAAAACCAAGAGGAAAGGGAGACACTGAGACAGGATGTTTCAGAAATGGAACACAGCAACAAGGGGACGCAACTGGAAGCTGAAAACCTAGATAAGTCACAGGGATGTTAGGAAGTATTTCTTCAGCCATAGAAATGTCAGGAAGTAGAACAAACTGGAGAATGATATAGTGGAGGCAGGCAGCATCCATACATATCTTTAAGAAGAGATACGACAAAGCTCATGAAACAGGGAGAGATATACCTAGCAGCGACCAGCGAAGAGGCGGGACCAGATATGACCCGACCTCTGCAACCACAAATAGTTGAGTACAAATAGGTGAGTACACACACACATACACACAGACACACACACACAAACACACACACACCCAAACAAACACAAACACACACTCACACAAAATGGTATAGAAGGCAAAGGACCCAGGGGAATAAGGAAAGAAATCGTAGAGCCAGAAATTAATATGCACAGGTAAGAAAGGAGGCTCAACGGCAATACGAAAATGACATAGCAGCGACAGCTAAATCTGACCCGAAGCTGTTGTACAACCACATCAGGAGGAAAACAACAGTCAAGGACCAGGTAATCAGTCTGAGGAAGGAAGGAGGGAAAATCACAAGAAACGACCGTGAAGTATGTGAGGAGCTCAACATGAGATTCAACGGAGTGTTCACAGAGGAGACTGAAGGGACTCCAGAAAGACGGAAAGGCGGGGTACACCTTCAAGTGTTGGACACAATACATACAACCGAGGAAGAAGTGAAGAGGCTGCTAAGCGAGCTAGATACCTCAAAGACGATGGGGGCCGGATAACATCTCTCCATGGGTCCTGAGAGAGGAAGCAGAGGCGCTAAGTGTACCACTAACAACAATCTTCAACACATCTATAGAAACAGGGCGACTACCTGTGGTATGGAAGACAACAAATGTAGTCCCAATTTTTAAGAAAGGAGACAGACACGAAGCACTAAACTACAGACCAGTGTCACTGACATGTATAGTATGCAAAGTCATGGAGAAGATCATCAGGAGAAGAGTGGTGGAGCACCTAGAAAGGAATGAGCTTATCAACGACAACCAGCACGGTTTCAGGGACGAGAAATCCTGTGTCACAAACCTATTGGAGTTCTATGACAGGGTGACAACAAAAAGACAAGAGAGAAAGGGGTGGATAGATTGCATTTTCTTGGACTGTAAGAAGACGTTTGACACAGTTCCACACAAGAGACTAGTGCAAAAGCTTTAGCACCAGGCAGGGATAACAGGGAATGCACTGCAATGGATCACGGAATACCTGTCAGGAAGACAACAGCGAGTCATGGTAAGTGGCGAGGCGTCAGAGTGGGCGCCTGTGACCAGCCTGTGAACGACATGACGGAAGGATGGGTGTTAATGTTGCAGTTTTATAACTGTAGTGTAAGCATGCCTCTGGCAAGAAAATGTTGGAGTAAATTATGATGAAAGTTTTTCTTTTTCGGGCCACCCTGCTTTGGTGGGAAACGACCGATGTGTTAAAAAAAACGAATGACAGAAGGAATAGATTCCGAAGTGGCGGTGTTTAGCAAGGGATGTGAAGAATTCAATCGGACGGCGACCAGGCAGAACTACAAAGGAATCTGGACAGGCTGAAGGCCTCGTCCAGCAACTGGCTCCTGGAGTTCAACTCCACCAAGTGCAAATTCATGAAGATTGGGAAGGACAAAGAAGACTGCAGACGGAGTACAGTCTAGGGGGCCAGAGACTACAAACTTCACTCAAGGAAAAGGACCTTGGGGTGAGTATAACACAAGGCACATCTCCTGAGGCGCACATCAACCAAATAACGTCGGCAGCTTACGGGCGTATAGCAAACTTAAGAACAGCATTCCGACATCTTAATAAGGAATCGTTCAGGACCCTGTACACTGTGTACGTTAGGCCCATATTGGAATATGCACCACCAGTTTGGAACCCACACCTAGCCAAGCACGTAAGGAAACTAGAGAAAGTGCAAAGGTTTGCAACTAGGCTGGTCCCAGTTGGAAGTTGAAGAATCACAGAGATGTTAGGAAATATTTCTTCAGTCACAGAGTTGTCGGGAAGTGGAATAGTCTGGGAAGTGATGTAGTGGATGCAGGAGCCATACATAGCGTTAAGAAGAGGTATGATAAAGCCCATGGGGCGGGATGAGTGTTCTAGTAGCGGCCAGCGAAGAGGCAGGGCCAGGAGCTATGACTTGACCCCTGCAACCACAACTAGGTGAGTACAACTAGGTGCGTACACACACACACACTCACCAAATTATGTGCATTTTTGAGCACCAACACTAACCAAATAAAGAAATGCAAGGTGCATAATTTATCCCTAAGAGTATTACGGATAAACATCCCCTTGCTTATTTGATCAAGAAATTTCCACCATTCATGGGTAGTTCGGAATGCTGGAATACCATGAGTACCACATTCTGAAAGGTGGACAAAAAATATGTCAAAACTATTCAAGGGTAACTCTAACAAAACTTAGAGGAAATATCAAATATAAACTAATTATTCCTTTCACAGTGGGATACAAGAAAAAAAGTAAAAGTTTTTAACAGCATACTTTTGTCTTATCTTAATAAAATATACAATTATTTCTCAAGAGAACCTAAGAAACCAACAACTAATAAGAAGCCAGACGTATATCAAATCCCTTGCCAAGTGTGACCTTGTCTAAAAAGTGAGAGAGAGAATTAAATTCCATCTAGGATTATGGAAGTTGACGGGAGAACTCGGCTTTGTTCAGACACTTTAAACGTCAAACTCTAAAGATAAATTGGGACGTAGCTGAAGTATTGTACAAAATAGAAGACGCAAGAGAAAAATAACCGATGTTGTGGTAGAGGAAGCAAAACCTGCTTTTAAAAACTAGATAGAGAAATGGATACCTGATGTAATTTAAAAAATCGATATCTAGAATTATATTATCGCTCCAGACTTAAGATTACCACTGCCTGAGTACACATCAGTGACTATCTGATATGAATTACATTTTGCATAACCAGAAGTTCATTCAAGCTATTCTACCTCGTGTCCTGCTACTCTGCTCAATGTTTGATAACGTTTAGTTAGTTGTGCTGCCTAAGCTGCTAGTTTATTGCTTTTCATGCACATCCTGTGAGCAGTAGTGTAAAAAACAGGATTGCAGATATCACAATGGGTCTTTGTCAGACCCCACTGAACATTGTTAGGCCACTAGAAAGTAATATTAGTCATTTCGTATTTTGCAATTACATCATATAGTTGTTTTACACAATACATTAAAGAAAACAATATCAAAGGATAATAAAAAAGATCATAACAGGTCTGCAATTTCTGAAAGACAGTTTTTTCATATTGTCGATGCAAAATATGGACACAACCCCAAGATTCCAGATATCTTATCATTAACAATGAGATGTTTAGCAAAATCCAGTAAGGTTCGCATGGAGGTGTCTATGAAGAGCTTAATGTTTGGACACTTTAAGATATAATGTTCCAGTGTATGGCCCTGTATCGGTCAACACACGTTGCATTTTATGTCATTAACATCTCCATACAAACCATACTGCCAGTGTCTAGCAATAAAAACATCTTGCAAGCTACTGACCTTGTTACTTTGTCCATAGATATATGTCTGACTTGACACATTTCATTATGATGGATAGTGGATCTGCTGGTTCCTATCTATACCGTCCTACTTCCTTCATGCTCGTTTGCTAATTTGTTTCTGACAATGTTTCGTAAACTTTTGTTTGAAAAAACGAAATTGTACTAAACATTATCTTTATTTAAATCTTGCTTAGCTAATTCATTAACTTTGCCATGCTCATGGAGGCTTATGTGAGAGGAAATCCACAAAAGCTTAACCGTAATCCCTCTCTTAGTAATTTGTGCACATCTGTGCCTAGCTTCATACACAAGCGTACTACATTCAGGTCTCGAGCTATTTAGAGCAAGTAATGATGAAAGCATTGATTTTAGAAAGTAATCCAAGATGAGGTTTGTGCATGATAAGTTTCTTGGGA